>JAQGAT010000211.1:0-45619 GCA_034687845.1 Pantelozetes paolii
CTCTCTCTCTCTCTCTCTCTCTCTCTCTCCTCCCTCTCCCCTTCAATTGCAAAATAAGCAGAAATTATAAATTTTTTATTTGAATTATTTATAAGAGTTTAGAAAAAAATGTTTAAAAAATACCTCTATTTTTATATTATTATGATTTTGTAAACAATATGTTTTTAAATAAGCAAAAAATCAAATGAAAAGCAGTGAAAGTAATCACTATTTTGTCTGAATTTGCAAAATAAATATTTTCTCAAAACCAATGTTTGAATACTAAAGCCTGTACTGAAACTCAAACTCCAAAAACTCTTATATAATTTTGAAAGAAATGTATATTTTATTCAATATTTTTCATAATATTATTTCAATTTATGTATTCTCTGAGAGAATGAATGCAATTCTTGGGAAAAATGTATTGAGTTTTTGAAAATTAAATTTCTCTTTCGTTTACATTTCAATGGTTTGATAAAAATAGCTTTATTTGTGTATCCGTTGAGAGAAGAGTGAGGAATGGTATGAGAAAAATATTTTGTCAATAATTTTAATCACAAAAAATAGTTTTCACTTAAGAATTAAATAATTCAATAGTTGTTCACAAAAGGCCTGAAAATCTAAAATTCAATAATTTGTTTGTTGAAGAGCTATAATAACCTCAAGAAGAAAGTGATGTCTAACACATCCTATCAACAAAATTGCCAACAATTTAATGCCTCTCAGCTCTACCAACACTACAGCGGCAGTGATTCGCACCGATATGTAAATTCATAGTCTATTCCACACTTGAGATCACATATTGAATATAATTTGTTCACTAAATATACAGAAAAAGCTATTTTTAATGATATGTTTGACCACAAAAATCACAGGAAAAGCAAATAACAAATCATTTGCTCAAATCACAGATACATACAAAATACAGGCAATTGTTTCCACAATCCCTGGCCTACCACCGCCACTGTCTCCCTATCCTCGGACTAACTCTACTATTAGTCCTCTCATACCTTTCCAGTGAAAATAGCAATAATTGAAAAGCTAGTCCACCGCAAGCCCAGCGACAACTAAGCACACAGTGCTCACGAATGCCATACCTTATCCTTTACATCCCCTGTTTCTCCCTTTCCCTGAAAATAATAGGAAATAATACAATAAAATATACAAAACATACATAAAATATAATATTATGTCTGAAAGTCTGATCTCTTGAACACAAAAGACACAAAAAAATATGATTTTCTTTCAGTTTTTCTTTTTCTCATATTTTTTTGCATTTTATACTCACAATAGATATGAGACTCGAGTCGTCTCTCTATTCATATCTATTCACACAAATGAATGTCAAAAATCTATTGAAAAGCAAATTGTAGTGAAGACACAGTACAGACAGTGAGAGCACTGGCATGTTTTGGCAATGGTGTGCACAGCTATTATTGTATGAATTGATTGAATTAGTAGTGAAATTGTGTTTTCCATCAGAATATCATATATTATCTTATATTAAGGAACAAATGGTGAGCCTCTTTGTTTGAGCATAAGCTTCACATACCTGTGCTCTAAACACTGAGAGCACTGGCATTTGAATACAGCGTTTAAATGGTATATAAATTAATACATGTTTTCCAAATGCGGTTTATATTATGTAATAATTAAATTACAAGAAAAATTTGTTCACGCAATGCATACAACACGACATACCTGTGCTCTCACATATGCAATACCAGGGTAATAGCATTATTAGAAGAAAAATTAAAAGCTAGACTCGATTTACAGCTTTTGGCGCAAAGTTTTTGTGAAAAATCTTTATCTCTTTATAAATAATATTTTTTGTCATTTATTTTTGAATACATTTTCTCTCAATGTATTAATGCATTGAAAAACACATTTAAAAAGCATTTAATATTTTATTGCAAAACCTTTTTTGACCTAAAGTTAGGCTTAGGTCTCAAAATGTGATGTTTTTCGGATTCTCTCACAATATTTTCAAATGCTTTTTAAGATTAAACCAAAGATATGCCCAAAAAATACTCAAATTTTCAAATATTGAAACAAAATTTAAGACAAAATTAGTTTTAAAAATACTGTTGAGCACTGGTATCAGAGGGTATTCCTGGCACACGGATAGCATATAAACGATTGAGAGATACAAGTAATGACAAACCCATTCATATTATCGGATAACTAGTCGTGTATTTCATATGAAAACTCATCGCAAAGAGTCATAAAGTAATTAACTTTATTGTAGCCATAGATGAGAGATGAAAGCGCACCCACACATCAGACACACAATGAATTTCAATGTCCTGTGCCCTAAAAGCCATATAAGAAAATGTCATCTCCACTGCCAGCAACCGATTTTAGTGATTCGGGTGACTTTAGGTGCTGTAAACACCGGTCCTCTAAATGAGTGAAACCATAACTAAATATTTGTGACAAATAAATGCAATCACTTTTCCGGCACTGAATTGAAGCCAACTTTTGAACAGTAGTGCAACAGTAGAGCACAATTAGCTTCGAGTGATATCCAATCTAAAAGTCCTGAACCCTCTGTCCCGCTGTTCACATCTGGACAATCAATAAGTGTTGTCCCTATCCTTCCCTGTCCTCTACTTACCCATCGTTTTATTGTTATATTGAAAAACCTTTTACTATTCACTACTCTCAGAGATATTTCACTCACTATTGAAAACAGGGCTTATCTCTAGCCATAGACTACTGGCCCCCCAAAAACTGTAGTCCAAATACCAGCCCCTCTTCCACTGACTATCAGTGACTTTGAATGTACTTTTTGTGTTTGCATTTATGGTTAGCATTAGTGAGAGGACAGACAGTGGGAGAGGAGAAGAACTTATCATTTAATCCAATGACAAATATGAGGCCAATAATGCCAGAGCACTGGTAGATATTTTTGCAGACCCTTTGCCAATACTTTCATACAGATGCCGATACCGGCGCTTGTAGTGAGTGCTGGGAATGTGGTGAACGGCCGCCCCATTCAACTGTGCTGTGCATAGAGTTGTTTCACTGTTAAGAGTGGTCTCAATACAAGTTAAGCTCAGTTTGCAGTCAGTCTTCAACGAGTGCTGAATGTGTTGTCTCTTTGCGCTGTAAAGTCATCCCTCATATGCTTTGAGAGCAGAGATTTGTCTTTAAATAAAAGTTATTATAAACTATTTTTTCTTATAATTTATTTATTATTTTTAGTCAACACTAACCACACGTGAAGTAATGTCTGACCATTGGATCAGATCTTCAAAGTGTATCTGAAAATCAATTTTTCGACGGATTTATAAGACTTTACGCAAAAAAGTGTTGACTTTTTTCAATGCAAAGCAAGCGTTGAGTGAAAAATACAAACAACCCGTACATCAAGTGAACGGATATTCAAGTGTTTAATGCATTAAGTCTTTGGATATTATCCGACATTTGAAGTGATTTTCTTGTGATTTACAAAACATATAATCAAAAAGTGATCGCAAATAACGGCAAACAATTCATTGATTAATACCAAACACACAATCAATTGATTACTAAAAACACACAAAACTTTTGATAACTTTCTTAACGGAGAGACAATTATCTGAAGTGAAAAGTAAGCAGCGATTCATTTGTCTTATAGTTATATAACAACTAATAGTGAAGTGAAACAAGTCTTTAGTCTTTAGTCTTGAAAAACATTAAATGAGAAAAAAATATTAAAATTTATTGCTTTTGTGTCAAACATTACAAACATTTCAAACATTACTGAAAAACATTTTTTATCTTAATCTTCGTATAAGTTATTTAAACTAAAGTCTAATTTATGTCATTCCCTCTCCTCTATCTGTGCCGATGATATACCCAGAAGAGAGTGAATATCACTTTTGCCCCCTTAAATGCCCCTTAAAAACAAAGTTAAGCCGTATTTCAATGTAAATGAGAGAAAAAATATAAAGTTTTTAAAAACTTTTGCAAAACTTTTCTCTCAATTCAATAGTATTTATGACTGAATGCCATCCAATCTATTGGAAAGTCGTCTTTTGAAAAGACCACACATTCCTCTCTCCACTGTCTCCCATTCCCCTATCATATCATTTAAGGGTAGACTAAAAGATATATTCATTTTTGTTTTATGAATACATAAGACATTTGAAACGAGAAAAAAGTTTTTGAAAACTTTTTTAAGACTTACTTTTTGACAGCAAAAGAAATATTTGTTTTTATGATTACTTCAAAAAATATATAAAAACCTTTTTTCCTCATAAAAACTATGAATTGATTTTTTACACTGTATTTCAGACTTTGAATTATAATGTTATGAAAAACGAGTGAATATTTTGCTTACTTTTTCAGACTATTATTGATATGTTGTGTCAAAAGTCATGTTTAGATAGTTATTAGTAGTTGTGTTGAGAATTAGTTTTATTTTTGTTGTTTCCGTTTTTATTAGCGATTTTTTGGCCCCTTTTTAATCGATAAGAAATTAATCGCCTTTTGATTAGTAAACTAATCATTAGTTAGACATTGGCTTTGATTTTGTTATTAATTTTAGTTTTTCATCAAATGTTTGTGCTTTTTATTGATGTTTGCGTGCAATCAAACACATAGTAAAGTGAAGCCCAAAAAAATCAGTTCTCGGTTTGAATTTAACATTTATTTCACTCGTATTTCATCCACAAAATCACGTAAAGCCTGAGTTTGTGTCACTTTTTTTGGTCTGTATTTTTGCCATTTGAGTGTCGATTGACTTTTAGACACATGTATTCACAACAACTGAATATCAGAAAAAAATGTTTTCTCACAAAAGCAGTTGAATATCAATGTATTGAATGTGAAATATAAGTCAGAAATAAATTGAAATTTGATTTATTTATAAATTGATTATTATTTCCTTTGAATCCAATGTGAAACTGAATACTTGTGCCCAAAAATAGTATAACTTATATTTGAGTTTAATATTTAAACATTAAATTACAAATTCAGAGATCAATGAAACCAATAGTTTAGACCTTGAGTTCAACACTGCACTCAAATCACAGGATTTTTGTCCACTATTTTGTAGACTATTGTTATTTGCGCTACAAATACATAACTAATAAGCAGTGGCTTTAGGTCAGCACAGGCTGTGTTTGCATACCTGGATAATTATTTGTTGTGCTGTTGTTGCTCTGCATTTGTCATTGAGATGATGAAGAATAATATGAAGCGAAACAGGAATTGATTTCAAAGACATATCTATTATTGTATACACTGTTTGTGATTCCCATTGAATATAATGTTATATTATTTTCAATATTATTATTATATTATTCTTTTGTTGTGTTTTTATACGACCAATGATTAGACTCTAAGAGGACAGTGAGGTTTGCAGTGAGCGTCAGAGCACTGATACCCCCAAACATTGGATTCCAGAGCCGAAGTCATTATGAATTTGTGATGTTATTGTGCTTATAATGCACTCGCAATTAGTTATGGATGTTATCACTATAGATAGTCACGTTTCAGCCCCTGGCGGTCGTCCTCAATGGGCACCGGAGTCTCTCTGTCCTATGTTTTAGCTGTGATTTCGGGGGAGAGAGTGAGAGAAACAGTGTTTTTCTCGTCTGTAAAACAAAATCTCTTTATTCACATAAAAAACTACAAAATCTTCTCTCACTTTCACGAATCCAATGATATTTTGTTCACTTATTATTAATAATGATTTTTTGCGTCAATTTTTTAACACAAACTCTAAACTTATGGCTAATAGTACTGAAGAATGATCTCTAATGTGACCCCCTGTTTGTCGACCCCCTTCGGTGTGTGTAGAGAATAGCCTACGCCCACAACCAGTGGAGAGAGAAAAAAATCGTAATGAGTATTGCATTTAAATGTTATAAACGGCATAACAAACACTCCGGTATGCACTCACATATTGCATACCAGTGCTTGCGGGCAAAGGGGGGAACAGATTGAGTAAAAAATGTAATCTTTCTTAATATAGCAAAAAAACGTTATTCTTATAAATGTTTTCAATGATGAGAAATATTAATGCAATGTATGGTCAATAAGGGATAGGGATTTGAAAAGTGAACTCATCTTCTCCTTTAGAGCGGATTTTCCCACGCTTTCAGTGTATAGTCAAGTAATTGCAACAAAAAGCTATTGCATTATATCTTAAGAAAGGGAACCAAAAAATTAAAACTTTGTTTTTACTACAAAAATATATTATTGTTTTTTCTTCATTGAGATCACGGCCTGTGCTCTACAAAAGTCTGGCGCAGGTATTAGTAAACTATAAATTCATTTTGATTTCCACTGATAGGGGTATTAAGGGCTAAAAATAAAAACCTAATTTATTTCACCAACACATTCACAGGTAAAGCACCTGTAGATTAGCTAATAATCTGAAATTCTGTACATATTTTGCTTCAGTTTTTTTACAGACATTTTATGCACACATTTTTGGCACTTAATTATTACTATAACTCACAAAATGTTTTTATTTTCACTTCATTTCTGCAAAACTTTCACATATTTTAATGTTAAATGAGATTTCTTTCTCACAAAAAAAGAGTGCATTTTATGTACTCTTTTTTGAGCATAAATTAAATAACATTTCATATAATAGCTAGTATTGGGAAACCCTGGACAGGGATTTATCTCAGGCTTATTGTACACCTATGTGGGCGTGAAGTATACCTGAGATGAACAGATATAAGGGTTTTATGTTTTGCTTCTTTTTTACCCATTTTTCTTATTCACTGATAAATTATTTCATTGAAATCGAGAGAAGAAACAAAAATCACATATTTTTAGCCCAAACTATAGACTCTTATAATAAGTATCGGAGAAAATAATATGCTATTAATTCATGTGCTTTAAGACAGGAATAACTCTTTTGATAATTTTATTCAGACGTGATTTGAAAGACTAAAACACTGTTAACAGAGTTCAACAATAATATTAATATTTGAATGAAAAACAACAGAAAAATAAATAAAAATCAAATTTAAATATTGAATCAAAACTAAGAGAAGAATCATATCTTCTATTAATGAGGGAATTGTATGTAATATCTTATCTAATGTTGCAAATGCTTGGGCGCACAGACAGGTTTTTAGTGTGTGTTGGTTATGGGCAAGGGATGGTTGATATGTACACGAGCTGTAGGGCTGGGATAGCCACTCTCCTCTACCTTTACCTGAGCACTGTTGGGTTCGGCACTGTTAAAGATATATTGCCGTCTATTCATGTGTTGGCCGTAACCAATGCATAGTTCGTGAATCTGGTCATGCATTTGCTGTATGTGTGCTCTCTTAGAGGCCATCAGTATTTTTATTATTATTATTATTTTGAGCCCCTTTTGCACTGTTCTCTCGCCTATGCCTTAAATCTAATATAAGGATAAGTTATTATGCAGTCTATGAAGAGATGGGTTAAAAGTATTTTCTTTATTTTCATTCTTGCAATACCGGACTCTTCTTCAGTCTATGCCCTACCAGTGCTCATAAAAGCCAAGACATTACTAAACAGAGAAAGATATTTCAACTTTTTTTTATGAAAAGAAGTAAAAAATAATAGTTTTTGTTGCCTTCACTCGGGCTTTAAGAAAACCAAAACTAAGGGGAAAGTTAGCAAAAAGGGTATTGAAAAAAGTTTTTACTCTTTTTTGACTCAACTCTTAAAACCCTTAAAATATTCCTTTCTTTAGTTAACTATCATTTCATATGCTTTTGCAAAAAGCATTTCAAAATATATTTATGAAAATCTAATTTTTAAGTTACCTTTCCCTTTGAATCCCCGCCTTCTCTAAGCACTGGACAGAAAGATAATCATTTCTCTTAAGTCTTAAATGGTTTTTACATTCTTCTAAGTCTTTTTAAAATTCATTTTTACCCCCTTTTGTGTGGAGACGACCAGTGCTTATATGCTTACAAATTGTAATCATTTCTGAACTGATATTCTTCTGATAAACAATATTTTTTGTAAATATTTTCCACTAATAACATGTGTTTTCAGTTTGTTTTATGACTTTTTGTATTTTATTAATTGTAATCCGATGTCACGTTTGGCTATAATTTTGTGCATAAACTCAAACAAAAAGATAAATGATTTCATTTAATGATGCAATTTATTGGGTCTTAAGGTTCACATAGTATTTATTAGTCTCTTATTTTATGAATCCTTTTCTTTCACTCCTATTTCGTGTGTATTGTTATAAATGTTATAAATTTTTTCGCCAAATATTGACAGCAATTCTGACATTTCTATTGTCAGTGAAAATGAAAGCCAATCTCGTCTTCACTTCTCGTTTGCATTTGTTTTTATCTCTTCATTGCATTTACAGCTCTTTTTTCTGTCCCAAAAAGCCATAAATATTTTGCAAATGTAATGCATTTAAACATAATTTCAGTCTTCAGTCAAAATCCCTTCACTTTTCTCTCACTGTTTAAGTGTTTCGTTGAAAAGATCCGCATTAAAGACGATTGCAATTTGAGAGCATAACAAAAATGTGTGTTTGCACTCTGCAAAGGCACTGGTAGTCCAATCAGTCAGAGAGCTGACGGAGGTTTAAGTCACTGAGCAATTTGTGTGCTATAAAAATGTTTTTCAGGACTTTTTCAATGGCTTTATATGTTTTTGTGTATAAAATGCTTTTAGGGCTCAATACATGCATTTCGGTTTACATCCCTGTGCGCTCACTCCTCGTCCTGTTGTTGGGGTTGACCACCAAAGTTGGGATGTCTTCAGTGTTCACGCAGCACACGATGGAATGCCATGTTTTTTGGGCCTTAATCTCTGTATCCCATTAGGCGTAGGCATAGATAGTCTAATAGTAATGCTGTTAAACCAAAAAAATAGTTACTTTGAAGACAACAGACATTATATTAGATATCATTACAAATGATAACCATTTATGAGATTTACGTCGATTTACGTCCTCTTCATAACCAGAGTTTAGTTATGGAAAGCCATTATCGATAAAAAATTATGTATTCATTACAACAATTATTTTCACTCTTAATGTATTTGTGAATATTTTCCACAATCAGTCATACCCTACCTGTGCTCAGCATAGAGTCCCACAACCATTGAATAATGCCTTACATTAACAAAACATTATTGAAATTTAATATTACATTAAAATGAAGTTAAAAGTTGTGGTAAATATGAATCGTGAATACAATGAGATATTATGTATACCTTTCCGAGTGAACCGCCAAATGGTTTGGAGAAGAGAAACACTTTTCATATAGTCTTCAATCAAATTCATAGACCAGTCGTTCAAATGGTATTCTTCGGGAACTCAGAGGAAGAAAAAAAGTTCATTTGATTTGTAGAGTAGGAGAAGAAAAGAGCGAAAGAATTTTTCATTGCTATTTAGGGTTTGGGGAAAAACACCCATTCCTTTTCAAATGTATAACACAATAGCCCTGTGCTCTCCATATTTTACTGTAGAAGAAGTTTGAAGAAAGAGAGAAAACTTCTTCAATGATAATAAAGGCCATGAATATGAAGAGAGAGAGAGTATATGTAAACGTAAACTATACGGATGTTTGGCGTAAAACATAATCGTTAGGTATGTGTTGGGCTAATAATGTTTAGGTATTTTAGGTGCCTATCCTATCACCAGTTCCTTAAGCTCTGGCACATTATAGCGAAGACCGAAAACATTAAATATCAATAAGTTTTGTGCGAAATGTCATCCATTTGTTCATTCATTCAGTTTATTAGCTTTAATGCAATTAATTGTTATTAGTTTTGCATATAAGCCCTGATTTGGGCTCAATGTTAGCACAGGTAGAGTTCATCTCTACTATTCTAATGACAACTAAAGTGTAAACATTAAGAAATTAAATCTATGATAATAACTGAGCGGTTAAATAGGCAGCAATCAATTCATTGGGTGCGGCCAACTGCCGGTGCTCTACAATACAATCTAATTCCAGGCACTCACTCAACTCCACAACTATTCCAGTGCTAACAAAAAAAACAGTACAATTATTTTCTCTACCTTTCCATCAATGCCTCAAAACACAGGTTATTGGCGTTGAATAGTAAGGCATGAAAAATATGAAACAATTTTCATTTCATTCATATATTATGTCATTTAATACAACTGTGCGATGAGATGACTGTGCGATGAATACTGTGTCCACAAAATCTCACTAAACATTAAACTCTATTTTATTTTATTATATTAGAGATCAATAATTGAGGAAATGTAGTGTCGTTTGCATTCATCGTTTAGTGCCAGTGCCGGCACAGTTGGCTTATGTCTGGTGTGCGCGCATTACCTAATATTCCCTGTATATTATATATTCTGGGTATTATATCCATAGTCATAGAGTGAGTGCATCAGAAAAATGTAATTTTCAGATCACGCACAGCACTGGTACTAAACTATGTTATCCCTAATGTTAGTCAAACTTTTTTAGACATATACACTGTACTGATAGCACCGGTACCTCACAATCGTTATGTGAGTCTCAATTGATTTTTTCCACTGTTTTCGTTGAGTTTATATAAAATTTTGTTCATTTTTATTGTTTGCAAACAAAAAACTCTTCACTCATTTCACTGCAAAAAAAATGTTTGAAATATTTGTTTTAAGAATTTCTTCATTCAATTCATTCAATGATATCTTTATTCCTCTGAAAATACTGTAGCTTTCAATATGTTTTTGGGTATTATTTCTCTCAAACACTAACAATATTAATGACAAAAACAATAGCAATAAATATATGAAAAAATATTTATCACATATTCAATGCTATTATTATTTCTTTCTTTTGATGTCTTTGCCTCTCTTTTGATGCTTTTCCCTCTCCCACTGCTCTCCAAATTGATTTGATGTCAAGACCAAGAGATAGTGTAAACGAATCTCAACTAAAATATATATAAAAATGGCATTAAATGTGTAAATGTTTTCTTCGTGTTCTTCATTTAAGAGCACTGGTATGGCATGAGAAGCAGTGTCACAATTTTTTTGTCTGCCTGTGCTCTGCCGACTCCTATGGGTATCATTAGTTGTCTCTTATTCTCTCACTTCTGCCCCCTTTTCCCCTTAATTTTCTGATGAGAATGGAGAGCATAGCAGAGCTTTGAGAGCACAGAGAGTTAGATAACAACGCCTTTACAAAAAACATTGAGTGAAGTATACGTTTCATACCATTCACACAATTCACTGATATTTCTCTCCTTTTCCACTGTTTTTGTTTTCACTATCTATCTATCAATTCCTATGTCTTAGTCTTCAGTGTGAGAACTGGAGGTTTATGTGTGGCTCTGTGCTCTCACTCTTCGCCAGTTGTTTCTGATGATTGCATTGATATGTTTGAGATATGGCACCAGTTTTTGCTCAAAACAACACTATTATAAGCAAACAGTTTGTAATCAATATTTTATATTCACTTAACTTCCAGTGCAGTCAAAAATGTATTCACTATTAGTGGAGAGCACTTGACTTTAGCTCACAATATATATTTCAGACATAATTTGAGTTCAATTTTTTTGGTATATAATTATGTTTAACAAAAAATACATAAAAACTTATGAATCAATGGTTGGTTGGGGTTATCGTCATAAACGAGTCAAACACTATTGGCTTCAAATCAATAATGAATGAGCGACTGATGTCTTGATTAGCCTAACGCTAGGCTAAGACTAAGGGGTATTGTATGGCGTAAATCGCATGAGTGCTCGTAATAATGCTCTTTATATGACACAAGACATACACAGAGACAATGAGAGCCTTTTGTTTGTCTGCCAGTTATTAGCCATAAAGTGATCTCAAGAATTAGCTATTATTCTGAGCCATGTATTCCTCCATCGCTTACCTCTCTATTCATTGATTGAATTTTTGTGTATATTATTAATAGTAAGTCTAACGACTATTGTCTATAATAAGGGGCTGAAACTTAATTTCAATATTTTAATACCACTTCTCAATTGTCAACACAAGAAGTAATGTTTATTTTATTGACTTTTATGGTTGAGACCCCCTTTTTCTTCACATTTATATACCTGTGCTCTAATGAGAAGTGTAGTGTTGTTGTCATACATTGGTTTATATTTTTATTTATTTTTGTCTCTAATTTCAAATTCAATATTCAAGTCATTGCAATGAAAATAAAAAATAAAACACAAACTATAAGTGAAAATAAAAATTCATTTATTATTGCATTGAATATAAAGTTATTGTTATTTATTTAATAATTTAATTATTCATAGCATAACTCACTTATAGACTGACAGAGGATATATAGTAAATGTTGTTTTTGTTTCAATTTATCGTTTTTCTAATTCAAAGTAACTTATATTTGATTGCGATCTGTATTTCAGCCCTATTTCAGGGGTATTTGTTATTTTAAGCTTTATTATCCTTTTAGTAATTACTGTGCGATATATAGTGTGGGAAAAATATTTTTCACTTTCAAAAACACATCAAAAGCTGAATATTGAAAATATTTTTCGGCCCAACCTTTCACTACCCATCCCTCAGATAATGCCTACCCTTCCAGTCATCTCTCATCCATTGGTAACTAAAATATTTATTGAAAGACAAAATCAAAAAGAGAGAGAAAAATAAGAAAACGAGTGCTAACTCTGCAAACACTGGAAACACATAGACATCACTCACATAATGATCAGGATGCTATTTATATATACAGTAAATATATCTCCAATTATTGCCTTTCCTATCAATATTGGTATAAACGTCTGGCGCTTCCACTATCTTATCCCTAACCCAAACGTTAAACACTAAAAGCTTTGAATTTATTTTATTAAAGAAGAGACCAATGAGTGGACTGTTGTTTGACCGCTAATTTGACCCGCATTTGGCTCAGGAGAAGGCGATATCTCCGTTCCTTAAAGGCATAACGTGTTAAGGATTTTCTCATATATTTTTTGTGCCAATACCTCCACTATGTCTGAGTCGTGAGCACAGGAATCAATGAGTGGAGGACTCAGTAATGTTCTCATAGATTAGTTGACTCTAAACTTAAAACTTTATAATAATAGGGGCTTTTGTTTTCAATCATACCGTTGAGCACCTATACGTCCGACACTCCCGGACTTGATGTCTCACAGGGGGCTGAAAATTAGGCGCTAAATAGACCTTTTCGTTGGACTCTAGTGACCGCATATACCACAGCATTAGATACGGCTGTGCTATCGAGTGAACAGAGAATAAGTGAATATATATTTTCACATATATTTTTGGGTGTCTTTCCTCTCAACTCGTTTACTTCCAAATGTCTTTCCCTTTAACTGATTCGCGATATTATTTGCTTTTTGTTTACTTCAACACAAACACAGATAATATGAATCACTTCCAGAAATAGCAGTTTAGCTGAAGATTGTATTCAATGTATCGGAAAGGGAGTCAGAAAAAAAGGAGAGCAAAATAAAATACATTACAATTCAGTCTTCAGTCTCACTGTTATAATCACTGTTAGGATTGGTAATCATTACAACTGAAATCAATAGCAAAAATAATCTGTTCCTCTAAATGTTTGACCCATTAATTGGTGCTGTGTTTTGAGGAGCAATTGTTTTACTTTTGAAATACTGGTCCACATTATCAGTGCTAAATGTGGACGCCGGCAGGTATGCCAGGTATATGTGTCTGAGTTCATAACAACTCTTCATAAAAAACAACACAAAAATGGGTTCACAAAAAAGGCATTCAATAATTGAGTGAATTATTTAAAAATGTTAAACATATGATAATTATTGCGTTATTTTCACAACAAATTTATGAATTATACAAAAAAGTCATCAATTGTTTAAAAAATACTTTTAACTGGCCTTTGAGTGCAGTCACACATAAAACCCAATTACATGTTTGGGCGGAACAGTAATCAGACATAAATTTAAAAATTAGTTATCATTTGATTGCAATAATTATAACTAAAATATACCGTATTTTCAGTAATAGAGCCCTTATTTTGCTCTTAAGTTAAGCACTTTTGCTGTAATTTGTCTTTAAGTTGAGCCTAAAAAACAGTTTTGCAATAATTTGATACCAAATTTGTAATATCAGTGTCTTTTTAGTGAAGACTCGCTTATTATGTATTTAAATAAAGCGATTGCTTTCCAACTGTTATTAGCTTTCAATCCAATGCCTCAATAGTTCCCAACTCTTGTGCTCAGGAATTATGATATACTCTTTAATATACATATTTTAGGGGCAAAACCAGGCGATAGTTATGCTATAAACTACTGTTGGAAACTACTTGTGCTCTCAAATGTTACTCCAGTGACAACTTTTTCGCTTTATATTTGATGCACAATCTGTTTAGCAGTGGATGAATGTGCGCTCACGGCCTCTAACAGCACAACAGCATATTCAATAAGACACAGTCTGTTATCAACTCTCCATTTGATATATATTATACCTGTTTTTGTATTGTATGTTATATTCAGGCACTGGTACTAACAGTCAGTGATGTTTAATGTGTTGAGAAATTCATACATTTTCTCTGTTTAGTAATCAATTCGTGTCTCAAATATAAGTAAGTTTTTAGTGAATCAAAAAACTTTAGCGCAGAGAGAGAGAGAGAGAGAGATAGAGAGAGAGAGAGAGAGAGAGAGAGAGAGAGAGAGAGAGAGATGTGAGGGAAGGGAGGGAAGGGAAGAGAGATTTTCATATTTTAATATTTATAAACATTACATACACTTTAGTATTATTTATATAAACTTCATGTACTTCTGATAAACTTTTTTATATTTGAGTTTTCAACTCAAAGAGTCACGAATTTCAGTGTTTTTTTGAAACTATTTTCATAAAAACTATTTTTTACTCAAACTTTGCAGAAATTTGTTGTTTTTCTTCACCCAAACCAATGACTGGTTTTATTCAGTGATCTTCTGATCAAATATGCATTTTTTGATAATATTTTTTCATTTCATTTGAGTTTTTAATTCTTATCTTCAGTGCCTTTCTTACTATACCTTTGATTACATGTTTTGAATTATTAATGGATTTTTTCAGTGTTTTAAACCATAAAATTAAATGCAATTTTCAGCTGTCATATCGTCTTTGGGATTGAAATCCCAATCCACTCATACATCTGTCATATCTATTGACCATTTCTGCGATCAAATTGAAAGACAAGTTAACGATTGAAAAACACTAAAACAAATTCAATTGACATTCACTTCAATTGCTGTCGATATTCATATATTACACGCTTAGGCACTGTTTTCAGTGCTTTTTTTCATTTCCAGTGCTCTAAGTATTGGTTCAAATATTTTTGCTGTAGTTTTTGCGCTAACCTTTCCTAAGAGTCTGCACACAAGAAGTCCAAACACTTCTTCAGCGAATTTGTCGTCTGCATCGATGAACAGCCAATTCCTGTGTTGAGTCCACACATAAACACAATAACGTAGACCTCAAGAGTGTTATAAATTTTTTTTCATCTGTGCCTTCACTACAGCCCTTGTCTTATATAAGAGAAATGAATGCGAGCCTAAAAAATGTTTGATTGGGTGGAGTAGTTATTAGTTGAGTGGATCTGCCGGCGCTGTCGACGGTCTAAATGTGTGTATAAAAAATGTTTAGTGCGTTCTGAAGGGGCGCTCTGTTAAGCCCTGTGCAAAGTAAAAGTGCCAGTTTTGACCTCAACTTTGTTAAAAAGGCATTAACTTATAGCCAAATAATACTAAACTGATCCCAACAAGTCTTGTAATACTATTTGCGTGTGCTTTTTGAGACACCAGTGCCTGAATATGTATTAACTCTCTATCAGATGTTTGGCCCAAAGGCCAGACAGACAGTCAGTCGATCAAGAAAATAGTCGTTTACTAAACAAATCTGAATTAACTGTTCCCTAAGAGTAGATGAAAATTATTGACGGATTGACTGATTCTTCTGCCACTTCTTTGCCATCAAATATGTGGACCAGTTGTGTGTCTCTCTCAGCACATGTATGTCGTGTCAGATGTTTTGCACGCATTTTCAATGTTATGATAAAAAACTATTGAATAATAAAAGAGAGGAAAATATTTCTTCACTTTTTTCTTATTATTGATTTCAATTACAATCATATCTTATGTTATGTTTGACTAAATGTGTAATTATTATCAGAAAATGGGAAACATTTTTCACTAATAATTCAGTTTTTGATTGAATTATGAAATAAATGATAAAAATTTTAATTTCATTTTCAATTGTCTATTGTTTTGTAAATTACTGTGAATTCAATTGAATTTCAATTTTCCTAATGATATGTAATTGAATTGTTTTTTCACTTATTTTCATTTCATTTTGTTTTTTATTTGTGTTTGCTTTTCATTTGGCCTAACATTTAAGCCAATGCTCTCCTCCTGTCTGGGAATTGAAAGCAAAAGTAATTTAAGTCTGTTTTTGGGAAAACTTTTTGTCAGAAATTGTGATCTTTTCTTATAAGACTGACTGACCATTGCTTTAACTATAAAACAGAGCACTGTCTCCACAGGCGGTCCACTAGAATATCAGTGCTCTCTCTCTCTCTCTCTCTCTCTCTCTTTATTTGTTTCAGACAAAGGGGGGAAAGCAATGAAATAAGAAATAAATAAAAGTCTAATCCTTTAGCAAAAAGTAGAGATAATATCGCGCTTTGAGTTCAGTATTGGTTTTATTTTATACTCATTTCAATTGAAATTTTTAACAGTATTTCTGTTACTATTGTTTTGTATCGCTATTTAATAATGTAATTCAGATCTGCTTTTGTGTTAAGATTTTTATATATCTTTTATTTGCACTTATTTTTTGTTTTCTTATATTAACTCAAAGAAAGAGATCTTTATTTTGCTTTTACACACTCTTTGCTATTAAACCAAACCTTTTATATGGTATTCACTGGCCTTTCCTTTCACTCCCGACTTCTGCTCTCTTTCACAGCAAGAGTAGTAACAAAAAATAATTTTTTGTTTTTACTTTTTCAATGTCTAAACTGTCTGTCCATCGGAATGGATGAAAAACACAAGGAATGAAATCATGAAAAATTGCTTTTCAGTTATACTTCTCTTGTGTTTGTTTTCAATACATTTCTTAACATTTGCTTTAAAGTTGGAAACAATGGTATAATCGCTGGAAAATTGAGAGAAAAGTCGTTTTTTGTTATTTATTTTTTCGTTGCCTTTATTTCTCTCCACTTTTCTTTCCACTAAAGCCAAAGATCGCATCGAAAACTAATTTTAGATAAAGTCTAGTCTAAAGTATAAAACAATAGCTTTTTGTTTAATACACTTCACTTAAAGACTATAAAATTGAGACTCAATTGCATGTCTTCAACACATTTATCATAAAAAAAAACATTTTTTGCTAATTTTTTTCTCTCTCTTCCTCTCATTTCAGGCACTTTTGGTCTCAAAACGAAAGTTTTATTTATTGCCAAAATTATGGGAAAACAAATTGAAAGGTATTTTCACTAATATTTTAATTATTATTAGTTTTTGTATTCAATTAAATGATAAATATTTATATTATTTATTGCATTAGATATCAATTTTTGTTTGCCTTTCATATAAACCTTTAGTGAAAAAGGCTTTTGAAGTATATTTTGTTTTTATGTTTACTTTTTCAATATTTTTCGCACAAATTTTATTTTTAATATTTCAATACAAACAAAATATTTGAGTGAAAAGCCTTTCACTTCACAACAAAAACCTAAAAGTATTGCAAATTTATTTCTCAAACATTTATTTTTGTGTACAAAGTATTGACGTCTACTTCGAGTCAAATATCTGGAGAAAAATGATTTCTATATTATATATACTTTTTATGTATTTTTACATAACGTTTACAAAAGAGTAATGTTTTCTTTACATCAGAAAAATATTTTTCAGTTATATTCCGACACAAAAGCAGAATATTCTCTAATATTCTGTACACTGTTTGTGGTCTTTATCAGAATATTCTTTGAGAGTAGCCCTCAATCTTCATATCCCTATCCTTTAATGTGTTTTACCAATGCTTAGGCCAAACAGAGAACTATTTGTAAGTATTCCTCAAATATATTGCTTGCGATATATCTCTTCAAAAATACAGGAGGAATGGTAGTACTACTGACTACGTGTGCGTTATATAAGAAAATATCCCCTATTTATACATTTACTCTCTATTTCTTTAATCGTTTGGTATTTTCTTATATCATATACTCTTTCTCTTCATGTCTTAACTGCCAATCCGTTCACAATATCCGTATTTATTGGCCGCAATCGTTCACTATATCCTCATATAATGCCTACTCCAATAACTACCAGTGCAATAGTAGCTGCAATTTATGTGCAGTTATTGTTTGGCCTCAATTGTTTTGTGCGCTCATTCAAAACAGTATATCCAATGGCGTATACACTACTGTCCACCACTGGATATTGCAGTTAAAGGAACTGCCAGTTGTGTTGCGATATTAGTGGAGATGAAAGAAAAATAAAAATAATGGCCAGGGATTGGGATTTCATTCAAAATACATGAATAGACATAACATAACAGAGTATTTGATTGACTCTTGAATTGATTGCCAAAAAAACGGTTCATTTAATTAAATAAATTGAAATTCAGTTCAATATATGAATAGCTTTTCAGATGTGAAACATCTTTGAACAGTGTCTTTGACAACCACTTCCTCTTAAGGACTGGTTTTTTAATTTTGTTGTTGTTTTTATTATTATTATCTCTTTTTATGTGTTATTTAGTGTTATATTTATACCTGTATTGTGTGTATGAATACAAAATTGGCTTTTATTTTATGTTTTCATCGTTTTTAATGTAGGTTTGCATAAATTCCCCCCTTTTTTTGAGATCAAAATAATACTGTTATTAAAGTTAACACAACTTTTCTTTCTCTAAAGATTATTATTATTTATTATTTCTGTTATCAGACATCAAAATCGGAATCCAGGGTAAAAAATAGGGGCAAAAGCTGAATATTTTTATGAATTTTTATACCTTTTATATTATGTTTTTCTTTCTCTTTACAAATGATTGCAAAGCATTAATAAACGATTACATCTATCACTAACTTCTGGACTATTTTATGGATTAGGGTTTCTCTTATACCAGTGCCCAGAGATTGGGTGCCAAAACTGGATATAAGAAAAGCATTTTTTGCACTGAAATAAACATTTTTTGTTTTTGATTTCATAACACACTCTTCAGATACCAGTCTATTATTGAGTACACTATGTATTGGTTTGTAAGCCATCGCTATTGAGATTAATATAATAATTGTGTTTCACTCTGACATCAAAATTCATTTTTGTGGTACAACTCGTGACTGAATATGAGTTTTTATGATAAGTTTGTTGAATACGCCTAATACTGACCCAAAGGATCGGTAGAAGAAACGAAAGCACAGAATAAAAACACAATTTCTCTTTCATTTCAATTGTATTTTCAATTGTATTGCAAAGGAATCCTAATTATTGTGTTTTGTTTTCAATGCTTTGCTTTGCATTTAGGTTTGTATGACATTCACTGCTAATAATGATGTTATGATTTGGATTTCATTTCCATACCATAAGTGCTGTTGTATTATAATTATTGCATAACTTTTCTCTCCATATTATAAGTACTTTGTGTCAGATATTTGTTATTCAAACAAAGTTTTAGTGCAAAAACGCAATGAATTTCATTGATTTTCGCCTCAATTTCGTTGCAATAAATGTCTGATAAATGTTTGATGTGTTTAATGATTAGCCATTAATAACTCAATACTTATTTATTGTTGATTTGCAGCCAAACCTGTCTTATATTTACTGTTAATTCCAGTCCAACAATAGGTTTCGGTCATTAAGACATAAATCTTTCGATTAAGGCTCAGATAGTGTCTCAAGAGATGTAACTATTCTTCGGAGTCTTCAGAGATATTCCTCTAATGCTCTAAACAGATGAGAAATAAGGCAAACGCAGAGATACCCTGAGTGTCGCGCATGAATTTGATGGTTGAAAACAAAAGATCAAAAACAAAGAAATTGTGAACAAAAACAGATATAAAAACAAACAAAAAGTTGTTTCCCTTTTAACACAAAAACCTCTCTTCAGATCTGATTGTCTTCTGCTGTCATCCCTCACCGTCTTTGAGTCAATACTATTAACAATTTTAAGACAAAAATAGATGACTTCTTCTGTTGTGTTGTATATGTCGTTAAGATTTACTAATTTGTTTGTAACAAAAAATACTGACTTAGAGTAAACCCCTTTTGATAGTCCAATCCTACAATCTATCAGTGCTTCAACACATCTCCTCCTGTCCTCTCTCTCTCTCTCTCTCTCTCTCTCTCTCTCTCTCTCTCTCTCGGCTTAATCTATTTAAATACGTAACACTCACTATAATACAGTACTACCAGTGCTATACGACATTGTAAGCCATTAAACATAATTGATTTTGAATGAAAAACTCATTTTAAGTTTGAAGTAAAAAATTACAGATCTGTTCAAAGCGTTTGATATATTATATGAATATTAGATCTCATTTATAATAAAATAAATTTTTAAAAATATACTGAAAATAATCTAATTTTTAGTTAATTAATCATATTTTTCATAATATGAGCTCAAAAACATATCCATATATAACAGAAGCACTGATATGCCTACTATTGATAATAGTTTGTTCAGTTTCACTTTAATGAGATTTAGATGTATTTCATAATACAGTATATATTAAGAGTTTTTTTTCATACATTTCCTCCAACAATGCATTCAAGAAAACGGTTGGACTGTTATGTTTGAATTGCTATAACCTATCGATTGGTTTGTTTTATTCACAAAAATAGAGATTAATTGAGAGAAAACTTTTTTCATGTATTGTTTTTCCACTGTTTTCTAACTTTTAGTCTTTTTTGAAGTTATTTAGAGTTTGTATTTGTATTTGTATTGTATTTTTGGTTGACTTCAATAAATCTTCGTTTGAAAAAACCAATCAATTATTTGTCTCAATGTTATCACCACTGATATTATTTAGTATTAATTAAAATGTTTAATAAAATACAAAATTAATGCACTTTTGCAAACATTTTTGAATAAGTTTTGACTGTATTGTCAATAATTTCTTGAAATTAATTGAAGAAATCAACGATTCTTTCACTCATTTATGTCTATTAGAGTTAAAACTGATTTATTGTTTGGACTTCTTGTGTGAGTTTCGTAATTCATTTATTTGAAGAGGTCTGGAGGGAAGTGTCTGACAAATGGTTTGTCGAGGATTGGGTCACTTCCCAGTGGAGATCACTTTTAGAAAACACACAAAAGCGAAGTCAAACCAAACAATAAATCTTTGGATTCATAGAAATATATATGAAATACATTACAATTGAGTTGTGGTTTGCAAATACACCGCCGTTTGGATGAAAACCTATTCAACTATTAATTGATTTTCAACTAATATTTTCTGTAATTATATTGATTTAAGAGTTAATGTGTATATAGTTTTTGAATTATTATTATTTACTCATAATTATCAGTGATTTATGAAATTCATTAAAAACTTTATGAATTGCTTTAAGATTGCAATCAATGTGTAAACACTGAGTGAAAGTGTGGACCAAATGATTGTCCTTTTAATCCTATTAAACAAATTCATTGATATTATTTCAGATTTCAATTAACTTTGTTTTCATTTTATTTTTTTTTATCTATCATTGACTTCAACGCAAAATCAAAACAAATATTTTTAATTAAATTGATTTTAATCTCAATTTTATTGAATTGAAAATTGATTTTAAGTAATGTTTAAACAAATTTTTGACAGATTTTCAAATTAGTTATGAATTGATTGCCAAAACTCATTGACTTTTTATTCAATCGATTGTTTGAATTGGGATTTGTTATGTGAATTGAAGTGTTGACACAATATCTCAATATCTCGTGCCTGTCATCCCTATAATGATTGACGATTGTTTGCAGCTCGTCATCATCAGACACAGGCACAGGGAGGCCATGGATCACAGTTTTTGACCGTTGATTCCATTGGCTTTGCTGTCACTAACGTCTGTAGATATGATACAAAAGTATTATTGATTGGATTCACGATTTCAAGGGATAACTATCCAAAGTCATCCATCTCTGCTCCAGAGCCTAATATAAACAGCATTTGTGAGCGCAGTTACCCCTAATATAAAGCCTTGTATTTAATACATAACTATCTGTTTATATGCCTTATCTCTAGATTGAGATGAGTTTTCACAACAGAATAAATATATATAACATATAATTGTGTTTTTTGTTCAAAAACTGATTCTTCGCTTTCACTTTCAATATAATAGACTATAGTTTGCATTGTTTTTCAAACCATTAATAATACTTTTGGTGCTTATCTGTCGGTTCCCAAACTCATAATGTCTGAACACATAATGATTTTTCATTCCTCTCTTTGATCTCATTTATCTTTTTTTCCTCCCCTTCTCTGAACAGTCTTTGCCTTCCCTTCCCTTTGATGTATTCACACACAAGACTTTCAATCTTTATATTTCAGTCTATTTTGTGGGCAAACAATCAATTTCTGTCATTTTGAAGGCTTTTATGTTTTAAGACTCAAAACCATTAAATAAATATTAATATAGTTTTTTTGATTAAACAAAAAAATAACAAAAACAGAGTTTTAGTACAAATTATTTCTCATTTCAAACATCGATCCAAACATTAAAACAGTTTTTTACTCTTCACTCAAAAACACTGTACACTAGAAGTGAGAGATAGAGAGCAGAGCTTAAGATAAAAGAGATATTTATTTAAATAAATTAATGATTATATTAGTGGTAAGTAATGATGATCTAGCACACATTTGACGTCTGATATTCACCATCTGTTTCCACTGATGTGATAATGAATTTAAAAATTTATTTTTTACATTTAGGCAAACATTTCTAAACACAGTGTAATCAAAACCTTTTTTCTGCTTTCATATACAAAAATGTTTAATTTATATATAATATAAAAAACACAAAGTTATGTTTAGTTCATATATTTGACACTAATCTTGATTTAAGTCAACTTTGAGTGAAACAGATCTCTGGCTTTGAAATATTGGATGAAATTTATTACCAAAAACTACATTAAGAAATGGATTTTTGTTTTCAAAACGTCTATAAATATTCATTACTTATAATCTTCAGTGACTTCTAAAGGGGTCTCACAATCAATAATTGTAATGAAATCCTTGTGTTTAAGTTAAAACTATTACACACTTTGATTGTCTGATAAAGTAATTTCTGCCAAAAATTTCTTTGAACCCAAAAAAGTCTAACAAATGTTTTGTTTAATTATATTCAAAGTCTCATAAAAGAAAAGTTGAGATAAAATTCAAATTTCAAGTAATTATACGCAAAATAAAAATATATTCAAAAGTCTGGCAGACATTAAACGTCTTATGAACTCGATTACCATCACTGAAGTCAGTCTTAAAGCAAAATTTGATTAAAATATATAAAAAACTTTCTGTTTTTGGGCTTAAATTGATGAATCATTTTAATGAATGCCTTCAAAGCACCAAAAAATGTATAATAAGTGCACATATTATCAAAAAATATTTCCCTTATTTTACATTAGATTTGATAGGATTTGCATAATATCTGTGCAAATGATAGTTAAAATCGATTACATATTTGTTGGATCTGTAAATGTCAGACACTTTGTGCACACATATAATGACTCTATTCTTCATTTATCATAAGATATAATACTATTCCTTAAAATAATGGCACGAATTAATGATTATATGAAATGAAAGGCAAAGAGAAATAAATATTATTAATATTGAATACAATTTTGATTATTATTCACAATAATCTTGGTCTCAAAGCCTATGATAACAAATGATTAATCGATTAATACATATCCCAGTGATGTCTATCTGTGTATGACATCAATGGCTCTGTGCAGCAAAAAACTGG
Source organism: Pantelozetes paolii (assembly GCA_034687845.1). NCBI lineage: Eukaryota > Metazoa > Arthropoda > Arachnida > Sarcoptiformes > Oribellidae > Pantelozetes > Pantelozetes paolii. The sequence goes on from JAQGAT010000211.1 coordinate 23,827, forward strand.
ATATCTTTGCACTGAATTGATGCAAAAAAAATATCATAATCTCAACGGTATATAAAAGTTATTGAAATCATTAGCAGCGGAAAAAAATAACTGAGAAATCGTTTATCAAGTTTTGAAATTGAAAATCAAATTCAAAAGCATTGCTTGAATTGTAAAAAAACAGTTTTAGTTATCATAAGTATATGAGAAAAAATTTAATCCAAAAATATATACATAATTCACAAATAAATTATACTTTTCTTCAAAATTTTGTGTCAAAAAACAAATTTGTAATTTTGTTTTGCAATCCATTACACAATTAATTACAAACTTAATCATAATTAAAATGAATAATTATAATCAATGTTAAATATTAGCTCTAGAAACAGTGATTGCCAAGTTGCCAAGGGTGTTTATTAAGCTTACATGACATACTTACTACGAAAATTCATGTCCCCTTTGGGTCAAAACAGTTGTTAATTCACATAAATTACTTCAAAAAACGCTGTAATCCTATTAACTTCGTGACCATATCTCCGCTTATTTCTGTCCCTGATTGTAATTGAAAGCTTAGTGACCCCTGGTTAAATTTATTCCGATATAATTGCTAATCAAACACATAATTCTTGTTTTTCTTTGATTTTCATATAATATTTTTCACTCATTAAACCAAATAAATAACAAAACACTCAATTCATGTGAAGATAAAGAAAAATTGCAACAAATTTTTCACATCAAATGATTAGACACTGAAAACAACTAATAATTTATTTACAAAAGGTATCAAAAATCTCTATTGAATTAAACCTTTGATTTATGCGGTCATTGATGGCATAGAAAAAAGTGTTTTATCGTTAACTCCGATCAAAAAACATCGTGAAACACATAAATGGGTAAAAATTATAAGAGATTTTAATCGCTTTGAACGGAAACTCATTTTGATTGCAGAAACCAATCGATAAAATCAATGATAAATTATATTAATTATAATTTTATGCGAAAACTCTTATTAATTACATAAATATTCACAACAAAAACACTTAATTTTATTTATATTGAAATCAATTTAGTTTTTTTTGTTTGCCATTCAATAACGTATTATAAGAGGTCTCACAATCCAGTGATATCGCAATCTAAACGACATTTTCCCAAAATCTTATTGCCTTTGATTGTCTGATAGACTCTTTCGCAGATATTATTCATTTAATTATATTCAAAGTCATAACAAATCTTTAGATAAATATTCAAATTTCAATCAATTAGTTGAAAAAATACTGAAAATGCTTGATAGACAGCTGCAATAATGATCTTGATCACAATCACGTCAATGAATATGCATTTTAAAATTTATGCTGATTTTGTTTTTTAATGAATTGAAACTAGTTAATCTTAATATATGAAAATAAGTGCTCAGAGTAGTCATGCAATTATAGATATTCCTTGTATTTATCAGGAGCAAAATTCCCAAGATAATAATTGTTAACAAGATTCTAAAAATTCAGTAGATTTTCTAATTTTGAATTTAGATTTAGATTCAGAGGCAAATCAATTGATACTGAATCAGTTTACAATTATTTCAAATGTATTTCATTTTTATTTCATTGAATTATTAATACTGTAATCGTTTTTAAGGGGGATTTTGGCTTATATTAAGATTTGGATCAATTGGATGACATATGAAGACATTAATGGCAAGCAATAAATGAATATCATTAGTGATTGCAAAAGACATTAAAATCACTCTTAAACTGAACTTTAATTGAATAAATTATTATACCCTTGCTCAATTTGAAATTGTCTGAAACTGAGAAATAAGGGGTTAGACGTGAAACTGTTTATTGTTTTTTTGCAATGTATTGTTATTTTGTTAACAACTTATCAAACAATTCATAAATCGGTTAAAAGTTTATTAAATGAAAGATTAGTTGAATTAATCAATAAATTGAATGTTATTTCCTGTAAAACAAATAATAATTAAAATAATGGCAAACAATATATCAAAAAAGTGTTATATAATGTGTGCCACACATGAGATCACGACTTCAAATAGTGGTCCAGTGCTTAAGAGATATCCAGCAATTAATTATACCTTTGTTTTGGTAGACATTGAATGAATAAAGCAATTAAACATTACTGAAGAGCTATTTGTCTACCTTATCAAAATAAAAGATACCTACCTTTCCCTTTCAGCTACCATAGCCTTGATCCTAATCTCAGGTCTGAATCTAATTTCAGTGTATTTTTTATAATAACTTTAAATCTGTTAATAATTTAAGTGTTTTTTGTTGCAAATGAGGCGTCACTTAATTTATAGCCAAATAATAATAACATAAGAAATACTCAATTTTTATGCCATAATCGCTGAATTGATTAGCATTTCTACCCCTGAAGTAAGCGCTTATAATCTTAATTATAAAATACTCTGAAATATATAACACTTTTTGTCAATTAATCATTTCATTTGATAAGACTTAGAGCTGTTTTGCCTTAATATCAATCAGTTTTAGCTCAAAATTCAGTTGCAATTCATTATTAAGTCTTTAGGTTTTTGCTTCGTAATGTGTTTACTTTGAATTTCAATGAAAATCAAAATCTACCTGTGCTTATAGCCATAGGGCCCACACACAGGAGCACAATGACAAATTCAAATGTGCGATCAAATGATAAGTTTATCGATGGATTGGGATCTAAGGGTTGTTTCCAATTAATTGATTGGGTTTTTGTGGGCATTGAAAATGAAAACAAAACTTTATTTTTCAAAAACCAATTATTTTAAAACATATTTCAATAAAATTTTGGTTTTGTTTTTCAATCTTGCAGTGAATTTGAAGTAAAAAATTTCAATAAAATAAAAATTAATTATTGTTTATATTTTATAATTCATTTGACGTTTCAATTAATTGATAAGATTTTAAACACAGATATCAAATGAATATGAGATCAAAAAACACAAACAAATTTCAAACAATTTTTATTATTTGTATTTAAATTTAATTTTTATGTAAAAGAGTGAAAAAAATACATAAAAATATTTAATTAATTTCTTGAAAACACAGTAAATAAGCTAAAGATTAAAAATGTTCTTGTTATTATGAAATAGATTAATGATCTAGTGAAGTTTTTCATTGAAAAGCACAACAAATCATTATTAAATTTATAGTCTTTTACTTTAATATAAGTATTTTTTTTTCTCTAAATTTCTTAAGCAAACGATGTTTTCCTCTCAACTCTTCTTATTTTTTGCATTAATTTCAAACTTCATTTTTCCTTTAATTTAGTCACCGAAAGCCAGAGAGCACTGGCATAATGTTGAGGTGCGATCATTAGTCAGTGCCATAGTATAAGACACCAGAAGATTGATAGTGTCGTCGCCGGCGCTCAGACTTATCGCTAGTTATCTGAATATTCCTTATATTCTTTGCATATATTAAACAAAATTAGGAGAAAAAAATCATTTGATTTTTGCCAAACATTTTACACCATATTATGACTATATTGTCAAACAATTTGATTGCACTGACAGTTAAGCACTTTAACACCTCTTCGCCCGAAAAAGTGTATAATTTTCTCACATTTTGAGTTCAAAAAACATTAAATACTTATTCAGAAAAAATTTGTTTATAATTATTCATTCAGTCATTAGTTTTTGTCAATCATTAATCAAAAAGTAGTAATATTTTTGTTGTTGTGTTTGTAACTAACACTTAGTTATAATTATTTGGTGTTCACAGCCGCGTAACTGCAGTGCAAAAAACGTTATGACATTTTTGTTATCATTTTTATGGTTTATAATTACAATTTCCATATAATTCTCATTTAAAACAGCTTTTTTGGTGCAAAACCTTTGGTGTCTATTGTTTTGTGAAATGAATTTCGCGTCGGAATTGTGTTGTCATTTAAAATATCGTTCATAACTTGTAATTAAATGAAGTTTTTTAGTGAAAAATCGCTAATAATTTGATTAAAATATTTAAATCGCTTTTCAAAAGTGTTATGCAAAACACCTTTTGCTTTGCATATAATTTGTCAGACATTATATGCAAAATCATTGATCATTTGACTTTAAATTTTGAAACAAATTCACACAAAAAAATTGAAATAATTTTATTATTTTTAAGATAACTCTAATAATGGCTATAATTATAACCCAAGAACTGATTTAAAGCCTTGATTTCAGGGGTAATAACTAAAACAGTAATTATTTAAATATTTAATACAGTGTTTGAGAAATAATTTGCAAATTATATAAATTCATTAATTATTTAGTTTTGACAGCTCTTATGAAACACAGGCCTAACCATTGAAACCATTCATTTGTTTTCAATAAATTTCTCATTTCTTAAATACAGTGCGAAAAACAGTTGTGTTTTTAGTCTTATAATTTGATTTTTATGCAGATATTAAAGGATATATTACTTTAAAGTATTAGATTATATTTAAAGTGTTATTCATTTTCATAATTATAATACACTGTTATTATCTGTGATTATAAGTCATATAATAATAATAATAATAAATATATATATATATAAAATATATTTTACTTTGAATTAACAAATAAGTAATGATTTCTGGAAGTGATTTCATGGAAATATATTTCTGATATCAGGACTTGATTAACGATTTCCGAAATTATTTCAATTAATTTTATTTATTATTTGTAATCATTATAATTATTATTAATATTATTATTGCATTGACTTTATGTGAGACAATATTTTATTGCTTATAATAATCAGACACATTTTGCAAATCTGAATTGTATTTGAAAATTTATGTCTTTGAAAATCAAAAAACACATCATTATTATAATAGTTATCAAATAAATTATTTTATTAACCCTTTTGTTCAGATGCTTTAAATTACAAACAGTGACCGCAAAGAGGGTTATAATTAATAGTAATAAAAATGTTTGAAATGACTTTTTATTTGAATTATTTTTTTCCAGTAATTTATTTTCAGTTTTGAAATACTTATCGAAATATTTATCAAAAGGAAATCAGATTTGAAAATTCACTGATCAATTAATTTTCGTAATGTTTTTCATTCATTCATGTATTGATTAATTGAGAAATAATTACTTTTCATTGAAATTTCAATCAATATTCAAAAGAAATTATTTATTTTCAACACTAAATCCATCATAAAATATATGATCTTGCACATATTCAACCTTCCACATAAAATATCTAATGCACATAAACTTGATAATTTATTGGACACTTATTTTTCATGAGTGCTATCAATAAATTTATAATTTAATTGTTTAATCAATGAAAATTGCAAATCAAATGTTTCAAACAATATCTGGTTTAGAGGGTTAAGAGCACTGGCATACTGGGAGAGAGAGAGCGCCGGCATAATTGGTAGTTAGTGTGTGTTCTGGCAATTCATAATATAAATCAGGCGCTAAATCACAATAAAGTGCTCTTAAGATAAAGACTATAATAATAAAAAACTTTTTCTCTCTTCAGACACTGTTTTATAGTTTGAAACACTGTTTTAGAGCTCTTTATGCTTTAAAAGTCCATTTCTGGCAAATGTTTTATACGTTTATTCATAAGGTTTTAGTCTTTTTATTTGAACTATTCATACCATTCCTACCATTCCTACAAAATAATCGCCGAATATATTAACCAAACCAAAGAATAGACTCTTTTTTGTCACTTCTTTCACATTTTTGGCACAATTTTTCACTTTTATTGTTCAGTCATTGCATTAAATTTGAATCCATAGGACAGGCGGAGAGTAATAGGCATTCAGTTGTCGTTTTGTACATCAATTATAAGACAACTTTAGTCATCACTTATCGACCGATCCTTGCATTTAAATAGACCTTTCATTATATTCTCGGTTAGATTACCATCTTTAATGTCAGTGCCATTGAGTTTTGAGCTATAATTTACGATATATTCAACACTATTATCAAAGGTTAGCACAAAAGTCATCGCTCATTGACTACCGATTGACCCGTCTTTCACTAAAAGACAAGTATTTCTCAGTATTTTCTTTCGTAATAACAGTTTTGACACTCATTTCGCAGAAATACTTAATTTCAGAGTTAATGTAATGTTAGTCCACAGACAAAGAGAGAGACAGTATTACAATGGGTTCGGTGGCTATCATTAGTGTATTATAGCATTAGTGGGCTTTTGGTAATACCGTTCCTCAGCATTACTACCTTTCACTAGTATTACCACGAATTGCATACAACGGGTCCTAAAGTGTTATTATATTATTTTTCTCAGCAGTTGTTTAGAGGTTTAGTGCAATTGCAGGAGAACTCAGAGTCCGATCCCTGCATTCAATTCACTTTTGTTAGGGTTGAGCACATGTATGCCATGGCTTAAGGTCTGACTAAATGATCCGTAAGAATTATGGCACCAATAAATGCATTTGCAATACAAGTTGAAGACCTGTTTCGGTCGCCGACACACAAATTATTACTGAATTCAATACGTCTTCAGAGGCTCTGAGAGATCCTCTGAACGGGAGAGAGTAATGAGCGAAATGCCTGTGCCGTCGATATGCTGTGTATTATATTGTTTGTATGCACTTTACTGCCTGATTGTGCCGTTGGGAGAGACCAAAGGGCTGGTCGTATACATTGTCTGCTCAATTGCTTCATAAATTGTCCGCAACCACAATAACGGTGCCAAAAAAGTGCACAAACATATAGCACAGCGCTAAACACTGGACACTGGTATAAAACAGTTTGTCTTTAATCCAACGGAAAAATTATAAGACTTATAGTCTCTCAGAAACTCTTATATTATATCCCAAAGCCTTTGGATATAAATAGTTGTCAAACAATAAAATCAATGTCTTTTTCATTTCAGACATTATTAATGATAACACAATTTATTAATACATTATTTACTTCAAAGAAAAGTACATTTCTTATTTTTTATTCACTTAATTTTCCCCTTAAACCCTGTCTAAGGTCTTCAAATAAATTATCCCTAATATTGAATATAATTTCATATGTTTTTCAATAAAAAATGAGCAATTAATCAAAGGAAAGGTAATTTTAATTTCCAATGATTGCAAAACTGTCGTTAAATTAGTGTTAAAATAATAACCGGCGATAAATAACCCCTGATTTTTGAAGGAATGCCATTTTTTCTCTCTTCTCAAGTGTTATAGCGCTCGGAATTGCTCTTAACTTAATTTATTGAAGGGTAGGGTAGGGCCGGTGCTGTTCACTATGTACACCAGACCTTAATTTAGTTTTAGGGGCTTTTTAATACTCAAACACATTTAGAAAGTGATAGCTTTTGGTGGAGAGAAAAAACAACTCAAAAACCTATTGAAGGATAGCGTGAATGAGAAGAGAATATTCTTCGGGTCCCTTGTGTTGGGCACAGTTGGGTACTCTTTGGCACTGTTGTACTGGTGATTGATGTCCTGAAACCAATTGCTGTTCACGTTTGGACTCTCTCTCTCTCTCTCTTATGCTAATCGTTTGCCAATGATTATTCATTTTCCAGAGTCCAGACACCAAACCAACAGATCTTTGTCTGTAATTAATGGACAAAACATTGGATGTGTTTTGCAATCAATTTCTGTCCAAAAATACTTCTCATATAATAACAGAAACTAATGTTTGAAAATTGCAATATATTTGTGTGCAGTCCTGTGGTATGGGTTAGGGTTTGGTGGGACTGTACAAGGCTTTCGACCCATACATGTCAGGCCATCGATTGTGTGGATGCGAAGGCTGTGACGGCTTTCGGGAAACCGAAGAAAACCTTTTGAGGCAATCTGTTTGATGAATGGCAGGGGTTGTAACCTTCTTGACAGCCAGTTTGCTGTTTATTCCTCTCCAAGTCATCTACTCGGCTCAGTAGGTGCACAGTATGTTCTGCCAGTCCTGTCACTCAATCATAATCAAACTGTTATAATACAGAGCATTGACTGAATTGACCAAAAATAGCAGTGATTTGTGTCCAAACATCTGTTAATTAACAAAACCATTGTTATTGTGATGTGTTTTGTGTTCAAAACGTTCACTAATTTTATATTTCTTATCATTTTCTTTGATTCATTCACTTTCGGCCTATCATTAGATACCTATTCATCAAAAGCTCATTTAAGGGGTATATCTGTACATCAAATAGACTTATAATTGAAGAAGTAATTAGTGATTAGTTCCACAAATCAACTCTCTCTCCCATTCTCTCTCCCATTCTCTCTCCTATTCTCTCTCCTATTCTCTCTCCCATTCTCTCTCCTATTCTCTCCAATATTTCCATTATTTGCAAATAACTTTCTAAAACATCAAAGGATACCCAAAAACCTCATTATTTCACATTCAAAGCCCATTTGTTTGCATTGTTTCGCAAAGCAATGAATTATTTGTTGACTTTCGGCACAAATTATTTCTTAACTGAATATTAATTGTTTTGAAATTTATTATTACTTAAAACCAAAAGCATGTTATCTTTTAAATTGTTTTGTGCTTTTGAAACAACATATACACAACAGCACAGTATTATCGGTTAAAGCAATTGCAATAAAATTATAATTTATTTGCATTTAATTAATGTTATGTTAGACTTGATTACAATTATTAACACTAAAAAACATGAATTTTAATTAAAAGGAAATAAATTTGTGTTAAAATACATGAAAAAAATTGTTTTTTATTTTACTTTTTTCTTCATTACTTAACACTAATTAAATTTGTGTCAAAGAGTTTATCAGATTATTAGTGGTATTATCTCATGAATTACCACAAAATTACAAATCAATTATCATTTCCCATCACAACTGCTATTGATTTGAAGCCATATTTAAAGCAAAAGTGTTTTTATTAATTGAAAACAAAAGTTAAATAAATATTGTGATAAAAATTGTTTGTGTTTTTCGGTTGAAATGAAAATTTTCAAAATTTTAATCATCAGTTTGTTTGTGATTCATATCTTTTGCATCAAAACACTAAAACATTTAATGACTTTTGATATTAAATATTAAATAAATTGAAAACAAATCCCAAATTAAGGTCAAAATTAAAGCCAGTATTGAATACAATCTCAAACATCAAAACAAATTAATGTAAAAATCAATTCAATAGTAATTATCGTATTATAAACAAAACAGCTTTTAAGGCATAAGTATAAATCAAAAGTGATATTTATCCACAATTGCAATCAATTATCAGTAATTTCTGCAAAGAAATTGATATAAACTATTGAAACCCTTAATTGAATTTAATTTTACGTTTCATAAAATACTTTTAACATATTATTCACTTATTAAACGCAATATTTCCTGAAATTTATAAATAATTTCCTATTTATTCAAATGTGAGACTACTTTCACAAAAAACACATAAATCACTCCTTTTTTCAATTTATTATCAAAAACTTTAATTTCAAAAAGTTATCAAAACATCTAAATTATAAATGATCTAGAATATTTGCCGAATACAAAATTGTCTCTGAGCATTCAGTCTATGTTTAGGTTTGAAAATTGTATTTCTCTTATTGTTTTTTGCACATAATATGTGATGCCTTTAGCACTCATACAGACATTTGTTTTGGTATTTTTAATAGCAATTTGTTAGAAACGGCGCTAAACTCTGTGTATAATTAAAATAGTTTTGATCAAAAACGTAGAGTCATTTGTCAAACTGACGACCCCTTCCTCACCACCAGTGCTCTGACATATAATAAATGGCACTTTGGGTTGAATTTTATATTAATTCAATTCATTCACACATTTTCCTTCTCAGCAATCAATTTATTAAAAGTCAGTAAAAATAAGCGTTGAATTCATTCATTGAATTCAGTTTTGTATTTGACTTTAAATATTCACTGAAATTCTTGTGTGGAAATGCTATTTGTGCCTCAAAAATGCCGTTTCCTTTTCTCTGCCTAAATTTAGTGCCAGTTTTTTTGGTAATGTTTTTGCCAATAGATATCAAATTCAATACAGTATTAAATAAACTGTGTATTTCTTAGCTGCAAAACTTGGCAATAATTAATTGATTTGCCCCTTAGGGTAGAGTAGCGAAAGTCATCGATCAAATCGGTCGGTGCCTAACGTTCATTACTATGGGAGGAAATAAATGCCATTATATTTAACTATAAGTTTAGATATTTCTTCAATAATTTGTATATTTATAACATTTTTCATAGCACTGGAGAAAAGCAATCATTTCTTATCATGAGTTTTGAGGCACAGAGGAGAGAGAAGTTAACACAAAAAAATGATTATTTGATAATTAACTGAAATGAATGCCTTAGATATTGCACTGTTATCTCACCCTGTATATTTCATGTTAAGGTTCTCTCTCTCTCTCTCTCTCTCTCTCTCACTCTCTCTCTCTCTCTCTCTCTCTCTCTCTCTCTCGCACTGTGTGCGCAAACATAATATCCTTAAGGCCTGACATATTAAGTCTCATTAAATATTTTATATCTTATATAATATATTGAAAATTGTTTTTCAATTTTTTGTTTGTTGTGAAAGAGTTTTAGCTTAAAGTCAGAGAGAATTCTCTCTCGAAATATGATATACTGTTAAACGACGTGAAAATTAATACTGAATTCAAACCGCTTTAAGATCTGATAACAAATAAAAATATGAAATATTTTTTAAAAACAGTTTATCTTTAACTTCAAAACAAATTTTTATTACTCTCTGAATATAATTATATGTATAAACGGATCGCTCTCTTCGTGAAGTGTTTTGAATTTTAATTTCAATTAACAGCTGAAAATCATAGCTAAGAATAAGTGCACAAAAATATTTGTATACAATTTTAAAACAATATTTTATTTGAAACAAAATTACATTATATTTAATAATAATTATAATATTTGTCATAAAAAATGATTGGAAATATAAAAAACTACTTTAATTATAGTGAGTGTAGGGAACGGATGGAAACACATACAGAGAAGGGAACGGGAGATAAATATAATAAAAATTCAAATCATATTTTGATAATTTATTTTTGCATCAAAATTGGTGAACAGTTTTTTTTGTTTAATTTGTGTTTAGTTTGAAACCCTGTCTCTAATACACAGTTTTCGGGACAATCATTATAATCCAAAACGTGCTGTGAATTAGCGGCAAAACTAACACTTGAAGTGAATTGAAATATGTTTTGATTACTTTGTCATTTAGTTTAGCCCTTATCTAACCATTAGAGGCCATCTCTACCCCCGGAGTGAAACACAAAAATAAATTAATGCATTTTAAGCTCATTTTTCATTGTTTGGCTAATTATAGGTGTATTGACTGTATTTATAGATTATTATTGATTGTGTGCTCAAAAAAAATTAATGTATTTTCAGTTCACTTCAATACTAACTATTATTTTTAACAATTAATGGTTTGTCTGTTGTTTTAGACCAAAATTAAAGAGCAATCAAATGCCAGAATCGATGAAACGGTCTATTGATGTCTGTATTTGTGAATTATATCTATATTTTGTTTAATAGTTAGTGAAAAACATTTAGTCGTTTATATCTAATCTCAATTTCAAATGATTTTCTGTCGGTTTTTCTCTCATTTCAAAACTGAACTCAAATTTAAAACTGTTTCTCACATTAGATAAAAGCAAACATAAAATTAATGTCAAATTAATAATTCAATAAAAATTCCTCAAAAATGAGCAATAATTTTGATATTAATCATTAGATTTCAATCATTTTGCTATAAAATAGTGTTTTTTAGGTAAATATTAATCTATTTTTCAAACCTATTGACTAATAAAACGCTAAAATGATTACTATTTTTCAACATTTAAAGAGAAATATTTGCGATTAAACGCAAAAATGTCTAAACTATGGGAAAAAAGTAATTTTTAATTATAATTTAGATGAGATGCCAGTGCTTGCCAGTGCCTGCCAGTGCTCTTTGCGGCACATCTACTCCAGACATATCTTTCTTAGTGCTTATAAAAGGAAACCATTATTTTTATGCAATCCTAATGACGGCTAATAATATTTTTTTCTGACTGCCATTAACAGTGCAATTAAACCAGTAGTAGATCTTTGAGCACATCTAACACACCATCAATGCCTGACACAACTGTGCAGATAGCGTCGGCCGATGGTGTGAACATGCATTGAATTTTTGTGCCAAACATTTACATTTAACAATCATTATGTAAACTACACAACAGTTAATGATATATTACTATCCCGATCGCTAATACAGAGAGCACTGGCATATATGCACACAAAGCCCAGTCTTATTTGCATTTCTATCTTCCAGTACACCTAATGATGACTCTATATGTGAAATAAAAATTATATCAATAATAATAGTCCCTTCCCTTTGAGAGTAGCAAAAAGTAAAAGCTTTTTAAATAATCAAATACTAATGGTGTGTATGAAAGGCTGTGAACAAAAATTAATCCCAAACTTAAAATTACCCTCATATTAGGCAAACCGTCATTTTTCCGGTGCATCAAAATATATACTGTTATTAAAATAAACACAAACTTTTTGCTCAATATTTAAAAAAATGTCAAATTTATGTCAAAAAGTAATTGAAACCTAAAAATCAATATTTTTATTATAAGATCCAATCAATCATTGCATACAATAATCGATCAAATATTTTAGTGAAATATCAAAAATTTCTTTTAAATATTAGATATTGAATGACATTTTGAAAACAAGATTTTGTGCACAAAACACAAACTTAGTTTTGAAATTAAGATTTTACTCAAAAAACTCTTAACAAAAGTCTTAACAACAGTGAAAAAAGTTGGCATTTCTTATGGTGTGTCAAATCGTAGGCAAAAAAAAATAATGTTTCAAACAATTCATACAAAATATGCTTTCAGTTAAATATAAAGTGATTTTTTTGGACTTTTGACAAATTATTGATAGCTGTTTGGCCTCCCTTTCCTGCCTTTCCCTCAAACCCTTTTTCTTTGGCTTCAAACAGTCTTTCTCTGTATAACAAAGGGTTGGGAAATAAATTTAGACTCTGATAGCAATGAAAACATTTTAAACAACAACAAAAACATATTGCGTTGAAAAGCAAAAGACTTTTTTTGATATTTCAATAATTTATTACCAAATGTTGGCATAATTTATGTTTTCACTCGTGTTATCCAATAAACAGTTTCATTCAATAATAGTATCCATGTATTTGACAAACTGTTTGAGGATTAGGATCGCATAATTAGGTTTTCAGCCCAACCAACACATCAATAATAACCCAAAACACCAGACATTATACCCAATATTGAGGCTCTCTTTTGCGGGTTTATAACAGATAAGTCTCTACTTTATATCCAATTGTTTGGTCTGTTTTGTGGGGAAGGCCTGCAAACCATTGATCAAAATATAATATAATAAATGATTTGATGTATTCGTTAGCATATAATTGATTATAACGTTTGACTGATTACCAAGAACAAACAGCTTTTTCTCTTAACGAAACCTTATTTTCTCTCAACAGTTATACTGATATACTGTATATGAAAATGATTTTCAACAGCATTTCAATCAATCATTAGTTTCCGACACACTTTTCATTCAATCATTGTTTTCCTGTGTTTTTTCAAACACCAGAATTAAAATTGAAATTTCTTTTGAGAAATAGATTATTGAAAAATGCATTTCATTTTTGACTTCATTAGCAGATATAGTGAGCACTCAGTCATCGCAAACCCAAATAGTTTATGGCACTGACACCAGACATATGTCGGCACTAATAGACAATTTAGGTTTTAATTTTATGTTATGCTTAGCGCTCTGGCACTGGTATATACCGTCACTTCAATCAACTCACTCTCCCTTTCCTTTAGTGCCAGAGCGCTAGGCTTTTGATAATCTTGTCATCCGCTCCGGTATCCCAAGGGATTGATTCATTTCATGTTTCATTCTTTGTATACCAGTGCTGCAGCGATGCACTGGTAGTTATTTAATAGAGAGAAACGAGAGGAGGAGTGCCTTTCATTGCAATGTTTATCCAAACGATATGTAAGCCATAGCTAACTATTCTTCGCTTGTCTATCATACCATTCCAGAGCACTGGTAGGAAGCGATGAATATAAAAAGAGCACTAAATCCTCGTTTGCGAGGAAATACTAAAACAGTTTCGACACTCACTGACTGACAATGGCTTTGGGTTCCGGTGGCCCTGTGTTCGCACCGATACTCACCATTGATTGACAATAAAGTGAAAGTTAGGTTTGATTTCCCCATTGAGTGCTCTCTAATCACGTTTGTAATTCATAAGTGATTTCCTACACATAAAAGAAATTTGTTTCACATATCATATCATATCTCAAATCAGATGAAAGAGATTTTTGGTTTTGCATTAAGACATACACCATATGATGGCAGAGCTGTTCACTTTCGCATACCATTCCCCCTACACTCAGATTGATTTCTTGCACGCAATGGTATAAAAATTAAATCAAAAATCTCTGTATATTTTGTGATAAATATTCACTTATGTTATGAAAAGTCTATTTTTTATTCAATATTTGTTTTGCAGAAAATTTATTGATTTTTTTATCGCAAGAAAAAAGTTTGAAAACATTTTTTACTTTATAATAGAAAACAGCAATTAATTTGCATTTTACCCCTGGATTTGCAGTGGTAACAGAGAAACCCCCTGTAAACACAATAATAAAGAAAATATATTTCATACCCCTTATGAATGGCTATTTGTGATGAATTACACCTTTATTTGGATGTAATTCTCTGTTATATTCACCGATTCTTGTTTGGGATTACGGCTTAAAATACTTTCCAATAATACCCTGGACTTCAATGCGATGTCATTGAAGAGCTTTGAATTCAATTTAATTGTAATTTTTATTTACAACTTATTATTCATAATTCAAAGCACAATATGTATCCCATGTTTGACATATGATTATGTATTTTGTATGTACCGGCGCTGGAATTATACGGCGCTCACTGTAATACCCAGTGCTATAATATATTGGCGGTTCGGCTCATAAGTGACACTTTGAGCCATTGTTAGACCCAATGCCATACAAAGGCATAATAATAGCATTTGTGTGCTCTTAGAGACCGAATCGATGGCCGACACAAGTATTACAAGAGAGTCGAGTTGTAATTCGGATGAAAAGAGCGACACAACAGAGCACCGGACAAATGTATGAGCGGTTTGCCAATCATATTATAGCACACATTACCTTAAAATAGGAGAAAAGGCTTTTGTAGTTGAGGTGCCATTCATTGGGTCTGATCTGTGATCCAAAGCAATCGATGCGTGAAAACAGTCTTCTCTCCCAAACCTCCCAAACCTCTATATCGGAGAGAGAAATCTCTTATTGTGTATACCTTATGCCATAAGGCTTACGGGTTTGGTATCAAATATGAGAGCACTGATTGCAAAATAGCATTACAGGCACTGGAAGGGCACCAAACCATTACTACAAACCCAACAGCAAACCCAGAAAACATGCATTTATAGTGATGTCGGTGCCAATTGATGGATCGCTGGCCCCCAACAGACCTGTCACACCGTGTTTGACGTATGGACGGCACCGTACGAATGGCTGAGCGCTAAGAGATTTTAATTCTATTGGCAAATGATATTTACTCTAATCTCTAATACACTCTCAACACATATACAAAGGACTTGAAATACGGACTCATATTATGGATGCCTTTCAATACCTACCAAACCTCCCAAACGCTCACAGTCTCCACACTTTGTGTCCATTCCTTACAATACATTACATTTTCATTTAAAATGTTTGATCGATTGAGAAATGATTTTTTAGACCTCTCTTAGACTCATATCTCATGTCATTCCTGTAATTATTTGTTTAATAAGTCTTTTGTTGAACACAACTCTCAACTATCCCTTGCATTCACATCAACTGAAAGGAGGGCTGGAATTCCGGTGCGAAATATCTTTTTCTATGCATTTTATTAGTTATGTATTAAAGACTAACAAATATTATGCATAACTGCGAACACAAGCGAACCGTAAGTCTATGTTGAGAGGAAAGGTATGACAAAAATGAGTGCAAAAATAATTAAATAAATTTTTTGAAAAGAGTTTTATCTCAATATATGAAACAATTTTATGAATCCATTGATAGCTTCTGTTGTCGAGTATCCAATGTAAAGCACTTTTGCACTGATTTTCGGGAATTTCTTCTCTCCTTTTAGGCCTCACTTTTCAATGCGTTTTTCATTTGTGTTTTTGCACACAAGCTATGTCTGGCATCCGATTCATGCGATCTATTTTAAAATGTTAGACATCCACTGCCAGTGCTCTGCTCTGGTCTACTCTATTATGTATTGTATGATATGCTTCTATACACAGCACGAAGATTAATGGGACAGTTGTGCACATTTCAAACTTCATCTAATGTTATACTTCAATGTTCTCCTATGCCTTCGCTGTCAGACCAAGTGATTAATGAGCAATAATTTTGTGCATCTCTTAGTCTACTCTACTCTCTATCTCACCATTCACTCACTCACACACACAAACACATCTCTGAATATTTAACTCAAAACCTCTTTTTTCTTAGTTTCTCTCCATTATACCCCTTAAACATATACCCCTTATAACAAAACCGACACAATCTCTCTATTCTTTTGTACATAAGATATAATTTAAGTTTTATTTTCGTTAGACTTGATTCACATTTCTTTAGATATTAATTCTTTGCTCTGAAATCTAATCATCAGTTTTTTGTTTGATTTATTGATTTTGATATTAAAAATATTGTTTGCATTTTCAGTACACACACACCAAAAGAAAAAAGACCTTTCACTCTCAACAGCAACAACAGTCTATAATTTATGTGCAATACTTATCAATGCATTTCACACTTTCACTCATAGAGTAGATCTGAATCCCATTTAAAAGTGAAATATAAGTGAATATTCTTTTGTATTAATAATTAAATTCTTTGACAGTATTTCAAGCAGTAATTCAAGAGATTTGCAAACAATTGACTCATTTTTTTTGGTTAATGTTTTCCTATCAACTCATAAAGTGTTCAGAAACCTTTATATTTATTACACAATTATATGATAGAAAAGTGTAATTAAAGTAATGGAAAACATCAATAAAAATCTTTATTTCCTATTTATATAGCAATAAAAAGTGAATTTTTATTATAAGACAAATTAAATCGTAAAGTCTTTGACCATTATATCATAAAAATACGTGATTTTTATTTACTTTTATGGATAGGCCTGGCCTTTCCACAACTCACTATATTGTGCACAAGAAAAAAATCACTAAACACTAACACAAAAGTGAGAAATAATTTTAATCTAAATACTTGTCACAATTTATTCATTTAATTGTGAAATCAGATTCACAAAGCAATTGAAAGTATTGGACAAACATTGCTATAACATCACAAACATTACAAATATTACTTACATTACTGTAACTCATATTTATTGCAACAGTTTTTAGCATAAATGTCAACAGAAATTGCAGTAAATATGAGAAAAGAAATATTGAATTTGTTGTCTGTTTGTGTAAATCAAACATATTTTGTATGACCATTGAGTGCAAGTGCTTATGATATATGGATATAATATTGAAAGCAATAAAACAGTTTTTGGCAAAGATTTCCGAAACCAATGATACGGTTGAGGAGAGAATACACTGTTTTTTCGATCATAAATGATAGCCTTTCCTCTCTTTCTCTTCTTTTCACTCTCCCCTTACAGTGCCATACATTTGTTTGCTTTAATATTTTTCATGCATTCCTGACTTTTTATTATAGATATTATAGACATCTCTCATATCTCATACAATATATCACTTGTTTTGTTCACTACATGTCAGACAACTTCCACTCATTATATTGAAAAATATTGCAATTTTTACACACATTTTGGTCTCAGTTTTATAGAAATATTTTATTTATAATTTAAGAATGCGTTAAATAAGATACAGTCAGGTCTGGCCTCCCATCCCATTCACTCAATTGACAACAAAAATAGATATAATTTTATCGTTATTTTAGCCAAAAATTATTTTTAGTCCAAAAACTCATTTAATTTCATGACTTAAAAGTGATTTTGTATTTATTTATGATAATTACGTTCGCCTTAAGCATCGAAAGCATCAGTTTTTATGTGAGCTTGGTGATAAACTTCTTCTACTTTATTGTGCAAAAAAAGCATTGAATTTAATAAAGATTTCAAACAATTTTTATTACCAGAAAAATGAGTAAAATTGCGGCAAAAGTAATGATTATTACTATTATTCATAATATTGTAAATCAGAGGACGAATAGAGTTATTAATACAACAATAAAATAAATTTTGAATTTAATAGATATTTATGTGAATATCGTATACATTATGTCTAATACTCTCTCTATTATATATGTATACAATGTTTGCGTATATAATGAACTCCTCATTAAAACAATTGAGACATTAAAACATTAACTGAAGAGTAAAACAGTAAAAATATAGTCAATTAAAACACGTCTATCAGTCAGTGATAGAGTAATAATAATAAAGATATTATATTTTGGGCGCAAGTCTTGTCACAAAAAAAGAGATATAATTGCAATAAAAGCCTATTCTATGCCTACCATACCATTCCATACCCATTCCCTGCCATCAAATGTTTGCCTAATTTATTCGCGGCTCTAATGAGTAATTTAGATCATGTACTGCAGCGCTCGACCCATGGATTATAATTGGCGTTCAAAGCACTGCTCATCAAATATTGATGATATGAGTGCTGTGACAGTAGTTTACAGAAGACATCCCAACGCCATATACAACAAACTGCTGCAGTTGTGGTACAGTAGTTGTCGTTTGTGTGCAATTGCTTTTAATTATTAATGAATATTCACTATAAAGAGAATATAAAACCGTTTTTATATACACTTTAATCTCCAGTACTTTGTATTTCAGTGCTTATGTCAAACATTTCATATATTTATTGCTTAATATGAATATTACACCAAAAATATACCCAAAATAAAGATATTATGCGAAAATATATTCATATTTTAGATATACTCCCAAAAGTAGACTCAAGTTTTCAAACCCTTATCTCTTTATCTCTGAATACAAGACTAGCAAATGGTTTTGTTTTTATCCAGTAATTGACGCAAATTTAATCGCTTTTATCAAACATTCAATACATTAATGAATATATAATTATTAAATCAAATAAAAAATTTCAAATAATATAACATATGATTAAAATATCGATAACTTGTTTCACAAGAATTAATTGATTTATGAAAACCCATTGTTATCTGAGTTTTCACTCATTTTCTACTGAATATCAAAAAATATTTTCATTTTTTGATTCATTCATATCTCTCTATATCTGATGACTAATCACTGATTTTTAATGAAACACAAATTACTTATAAATTATTTAAATGTCTGTCTATTGAGTATTCAGTGCTTAACCTCTCCTACCCATCCATTGTGCTATTGATTGCCTTAAAAAAGAGTTTAAATAATAATTTTATGAATAATTTCTAAATAATACGCTTTTTATGCTATTATTTATGCAATTATTAGTAATGGAAAACACCTTTACCTTTAGGTTTGGGTATAATTTAGTGCTTTAGCAGAATATTCTGTGCCTTTGTCTGTGGTGTGTGTGTGTGCTCTCAAACCATATATTAAAATAGTTGATCAAAAAATGTTGTCTTAATTACGCAAACCTAATGTAAACTCCAGTTAACTAATAGCCAGCAAATACTAAATGACTATTAAATGTGCAAAAAATATATTCTGACGGCTTTTGTATGCATTTTATTAGATAGAGTAGGTGTGACTCAAACGTGACCTAATGTTAATTTGTTTGCCCATATACTGTATATGCCTGTGCTCTCCAGTGGTCCAACAAAAATACAATAATTTTATGTATGGCGAGCACAGGGACCAGAATATTCATATAATTGTGAAGATTCTCTCCGGAGAGAGGGGTTAATTTGTTTTTCCAAATTTAAGGGTGTTTTCAATTCAAACATTTGGACATTTAATGTCTTTATTAATAATGGTTTTAATCGTGATATTTATAGTTCAATAAACTTTCGCTTTTGTGTTAATTAAGACATAAATTCAAACAAATGTTTGTCTTTTTTTCATCTAATTTTGTTTTCAAATATAAATTGATTGAAAACTTTGTAAAAAATATTTTCAATTATTTGTAAGAAATATTGAAATTAATTATCATTTTCTTAACTTTAATCACAATTTAATGTTAAATACAAATAAAATATTTAATCAAATAATCAAATGATTGATTGATTACAATGTGTTGTGAAATAAATTCAATGAATATTTACTTTAAGCCATGAATTCTGTGAATTAATTTCAATTACTGTTGTAATCCATACAAAGATTAATTGATTTTTATTGTGTTTTTTGTTTCACTTAATTTACAAAATATCTTTATTCAGGATCAAAATAAATGATTCCTTCAGTGAAGAGAGAAAATAATTAATTTTGATTTTCGGCACAAATTTATTCAATAATAAAACCATTGATTTATTGCTGTATTTATATATTTGTGTTAATAATTGACATTATATTTGGCGCTAAACTTATGGCCGGTTTGTCTATATCTCTAGTCATGTATAAATAAATTAATGAATTTTGTGATTAATTTCTTCGTTGAGTGTAAAGAGTAGTGAAAATACAAAATACTGTGAGAAATGTTTGCATTACATGTCAGTTAAGGGGAAAGAAAATATAATTATGCTCTACATATACCCCTTACTAAATCAATATTAGTCACTCACTGGCCCTGAATATCTGGAAATAAATTTCATGTTTTTCAATAACACAAAGATAAAAATCAAATCAATGAAGAAAAAGTGCAAAACTAAAGGATTACATGAAATTAATTGAATGTTTTGTTTAAGTCTTTTGAATAAGTTTTTTGATGAAAAATGAATGAAAAATGAGTGAAAATAATAATAACTAAAAAAATGATTAATGATTTTGTAGTCGTTTTAATGTATTCTTGCACTGAATATCACATAAAGAATACATTACATGAAAATTCAGATTAAATTTTATGAAAAATAGAAATAAAAACTCGTTTTAATGTATACCAGGAGAAAAATATATGTGCTTTTTGTTTCCCCTGAATATATATTCTGCCGGTGCTCTGCCAAAAGTGCACATAATTTCATATGTGATAAGAATTTTCATATCATTTCCCAAAATAAAATAAATTACAGATATATTTGTCAAATGCAAACAGAGTTGCACTGGTGGTTGCACTGGTGGTCAATATTCACTAAATTTACTTTTATTTGCCTCACAATAAGATAATAAAGAAATGTGAGTCGGCTTTTCATATGTGGCCAATTGTGTGGGGACAGACAGGTTTGCTCAGGTGCTCAATATGATGAATAGGGTGTTTTCAGCTCAAAGGGTTATTTCTAAGACTTTCAAAACTCATTACATTAGCAATAATTTATTCAAAAAAATGTAATAAAAACCCTTTAATATAGTCTTTGTTTTGCTGACGTTAGGCAATAAGATGACAGTTGAGAGTAAACCCCTGGCACTGCCTAACAAATAATACATCAATCGCTAACAAATCTGATGCCAGAAGAAGCTATGCCTTAAATATCTATACATAAAATTAGATTCAAAAACCAGTAATAAATAAATTATCAAGCAAAAAAGCTACACAATCTGTGAGTTCTTGGTTCACGTAATCATAAATTCAGTCGTTTTAATGTCTCAAATAATTTTCTTAAACTTTATTTATTTGTTAATTATATGTCATTTGAATTCAAAATGATATTTAGACTCAACAGAAATAATACACAACATCTCTCTCTCTCTCTCTCTCTCTCTCTCTCTCTCTCTCTCTCTCTCTC
>JAQGAT010000212.1:0-45606 GCA_034687845.1 Pantelozetes paolii
ACGACAGACAGGATTAGATGGGTCTCCGAAGTCAAATGAATGGCACCGATAGGGACTGTTCAGACACTTCTCCTTACATTCATCCATTGTCTTCACATTTTCATAGACAGAGTCCACTGTTTTTAATATTTTTCCAGTGATTGGCTTAAAATCGCATAACTTTTTCGGTTCTGAAAATTTGTGTCAAATGTTAGCAAAAGTTAATTAAATTTTTTGTTTGCATTAAATATAAGAAATGTTTTAAACCTTGAATGCAATTATTTTCCATATAATCTATACTTCCAGAAGACGGGCCATACTTTCTAGATTTGACACTACTGTATGTGATGGTGTGTCTGTCCATATCGGAAAGGGAGCACTCCTGCACTTCAGAGTCATAATTAGCGGATCTGCACTCAAACTCCTTTTCATTGAGACACAATTGCATGCACTCTAGTCTTGAAGAGGTTTTGACGCTCTTTTTGCTATACTTTTTCAACTCAAACCCCTTAACCCTTTCAAAAGCCCAGCCTCTGTTGCAAACTTGCTTTTTGTCTGAAAATATAAAGTAATTATTAATAAATTCAAAATTAATTGCAAAATAAAAACTAAAATTTCATATAATATTAATTTTAGAGACTATATATCAAAGCGTTTAATGAAAACAATTACCCTGTAGACATATCTTTTGTGCATATATAGTGAAAACTGGAAACTGGGACTGAGATGTTGGGTCTGGCTGTTCGCTGGGAACGGCTGTTAACAGTACACACAATCCCGTCTCAAAGTTGACTGCTTTACACGTGTTGTTCTTCAGACACACATCCATACAATCGGTCAAATGAAGTATTCCGGGCAACATTGTCACTGAGTCTGAAGGGCTGGTGAACACCTGACCCGTTAACAATTCAAACGTCACGACACCTCCGTTACAATCTATAGATGAAAACAAATCGTTTCAATCAATATTCAAACATATCTTATCTGAAAGTCTTGACATATTATATGAAAGAGAGGGGCATATCATATAAAGTTAACTGTGCTTTGGATCTACTCGTCCGACAACTATAATAGCCTAACACTGAATAACACGGTTTCAGGAAATATAAAATCGTGTGCTTTTGGGACAGAGTTTTTGGTTTACAAAAAAGCAAAAAATAAATAAATTGTGAATAATTTTGAATCTATTTTTCATTTAATATTTAAAGTGAAATATAAGTGAATTTTTAGACATTAATAAAAGTGGAGAATGTTTTTAAGGGGGAAATCAATAGCCTTTGGATATGAATAACAAAAAGTGTTTTTAATTTGGGTTTTCTTTAAAACATATATTAGTTGTTAAAGACATCTATTTATTTCATCACTTGAGGCAAGAAATTGGAGAAAAAATATTTCTTTCAATTGATTTTAAATTCAAATAATAATCGTTTGATTTTAGGCTTTGAATCAATTATTCATTTGAAGTGAAACTAAACTGCAAAAAGATTTTTACAAAAGAAATAGTTTTGATAATCATTTAGATTATCTTCAGATCTACTCAAACGAAGACTTCTTGAGCTTAACGTTGAAGACAATAATTGTCGACAAGTTTGTTGTCAAAAGACTAAATCGTTTAACAGAGAAGTTATTTTCAGTTTTGTGTTGCAATCGGTTCAGTGATTGCAATGATATTCTTCACCCAATTTAACAGCAAAACAATAATTCATTTAATTTATTAAAATAACAAAAATTTTGTTTTTCTTTATGTGAAAACAAAATTTAAATTTGTTTATAAGACTTGAATTTTAAAAACACATTAATTATATGTCAATCAATGTATTAATGATTATTAATATTTTTATTTATTAAGTACTGAAATAGTATTGAAATTATAATTATTTTGATTTCAATGTTGATGACAGCCATTCACTAATCACTATTAAAATGAATTCTCAAATCAATCATTAGTTGACAATAAAAACGTTAATAAGTTTTTAAGATCTCAAACAAATTGAATCAAATCTAATGTTTTGTTTAATTTGAATAAAAATATCATCAAAAATATCAATTGAAACGAAAGTTCAAAGTAAAGAGATTTACAAAGTATTTAATTTTCAAATTATATATAATTAATGGAAATATTTGATGAAATGTTCATTAAGTCTGAATATTTTATCATTTATTAAAACCAAGAATTCAATTGAAATTGATTTTTAAGATCACTATTAATATAACTGTAATTAAGGTTATATTCAAACGGTTTTCTGGGTTTGAGTTTAAAGTAAAATACTTTAAATGTTTTTTACGTTATTTTAAAAAAAGTTTTTTTTCAAACATTAGATTAGTTATGAAAACCTGAATCACTTTGAAATGATATAAAACTTTTAGTCAAATAAAAAGAGAAAATAATTTAAAAATACTTTAATTTAAGAAATATTTTATGACTTTTTTTGGTTAACTTTGAAAGAGATTTAAATCTTCGGCAAAAGTAAACAACAAATTCTTTATATATACGAAAATTAAAGGAAAATTATTTTTCACTTATTATTTGATAAGAAATTTTTGGTCAAAAGAAATTCATTGAGAAATAAATAGTCATTGGTTTTGATGAAAGAGTTTTTGATGAACGCTCAGAAAAATTGGCAATTTTTTGATCAAAATTACATCAAAAGTGCAGACATTTTCTCATATATATGTCTCAGAGCTGAACCGTTAGAGCCATTAACTCAATAATAGGGTTGTGTCTGTGCTTTGATGTCCCATTCAGTTCCCATGAAGACCCGGCACTGGTATGTATTAGTCGCTACTCATCTCCAACTTTTTCAAAATTAAAAATACTGTTGTTATGAGAAAATTGTGACCAAATTTTACGCGACATTATGTTTATGTGAAATAACAAATACATTGTATGTATTGTACTCTTACTTAAGTCTCCACAGAATTATACGCTTTGATAGCAATTCTGTCGCAAATACTACTGAAAAGTAATTTTTGTAATCATTATAAATAAAAACAAAAATTAATTCCCAGTTTAAATAACACTAAACTCTCTTAACATTGAATTTATCACTGAATTCATGATATATTTCATCAGAAAAACTCTTTTATATTTTATATGCATTCAAAAGGTTATCACAAAATATATTCAATTGTTTTCATTCATTATATGAGTTATTCCTTCAACTCCTCAACAGATCCGATGAATGCTTCAAAAAATTTTGTCACAAAATAATTATCTTTTCTTTCAATAGACTTCAAGTGCTATAATGACGTGACATATGTATGACTGGGACCAAACAATTGGCGAAAAGTTTAGACAAAAAACATCTAAACATAAGAAAAAATACTTCTTTTGAAAGAATAAGCGGAAAAATATGGTTCGACTCCAACGCTCTCATCAACGAAATGAAAATATATTATCCCCTGAATTGCTTCAACATTTGCTGTCAGTATTGCAAATATTACTAAACATTTTTTACGGTCATTTGCCAATTCACTGACGTCGACATACCTGTGCCTTAGTCTCAGCACATGCCTCAATGAATTATAGCAATAAATATACCAAACATTCATATTTTATGCAATATTTTTGCCAAAAATATTCAAAATATTAGACAACAATAGAAATGAAAATAAATTTAAAGTTATATAAAAATATTTGAATTGAAAAAAAATTATAAAAACAATTCAAAGCTTTTATTTTAATGTGAAGTAAAAAACAAAACTATTTTTGCAATACTTTTCTGTCGATTGAAAATAAGTTTCACAAATCATTGAATGATGTTTTGATAGATAACTACAAGAAAGAGAAAGAGCTATGAATTTGTCATTTTTTGTGACAATAGAGTCAATACTTATTTCAATACAAACATGAAGTCTTGTATTGAGAATAGTGTTTCAGAAATAATGACTTTTGAGTTAAATATAATACAATTTTTTTTGAAGAAATAAATTAAATGTTTTTCAAACTTTAAATTTTGTTGATTTGATTCAATACAAAAACAGGAATACCTGTGCTCTTAGTGAATGACCAAACATATACAATAAAACTGAATGATTAGATCACATAAAAACACATTTGCGTTCATTCAAATTACACAAACAGGGAAATGATTTATAAAATACCCCTGATTTCAATGATTTCAATGAAAGCTCAAATACTTTAAATTTCAATAGAAGTGAGAAAAATACTTCCAATGAATGCAAAAGCAAATCATTTTCTAGATTTTAAAGTCTGATATTGAAGAGAAAAATAAGGTTTTATTGTCAGCACAGGTGGTATTGAGGGGAAAGTTGGCTCTTCTTATAAATTATAGATGAAATTAAAAACTTTTGAACGATTTCTCAACGCTTTCGCAATATTTTTCTCATTATTATAGTTTTATTTGGCTTTTGTTCAAATCATATCAAAGTTATGGATAACTATTTTGGCCAATCATTCTGTGGGTAGCAGTGGATAGGGATTCAGAGCTTAGGGCCAAATGTGACTCCAAGTTAGGGATCAGTTATTATAATAGACAGAAATATTAGCCGAAAAACACATTTATATGCTTTTAAATGATACTTTGGGTATACTTTAAGTGATAAACAACAAAATCATGAATTCCTGCAAACAGGGGCTGAAACTTGAATTTAATCAAAAGCAAAGGAAAATAATTTAAAAAACGCAACAAATGATTGCTTTTTTGAAAAATTCAAGTTTTATTTTACTTCAAGTTTTAATATTTCTTTATTATTGTTATTAATTAGAGAAATATATCTTATTTTTTGGGTATTAATAATAAAACCCAACTTTCCTTTCCATTTGACTTCTGAAACACGAAATTTACTTTTTTCCAGTGATTTTCAATTAATATATAAAAATAACTCATTTTAAGCCCTTAGTCCACACTTGACTCTTAGCACTTGAATACTCGGCCAAAAATACTTCATTTTAATGAATAATTTAATTAAAACTATAACTCATTTCTATTACTTTTATCCAATGTTTGGGTTATTTAGGAAAAGAAAAATTGAATTCAAGAAACAAAATTAATTTCCGTCGATATAAACCGCCCAATGATTTATTAACTGCCCTCCCAATGAGGATTTGCATTAGCACTGCATACCAAACCTCTTCAACCCTTACGTTAACAGTGAGTGTAATCTAAAAGATCGTAATGCCTGGCCATAACTGATGAGAGATAACTGAAACAAAACATTAGGTAAATAAGTCTCTGACTATAACTGTCACAGAATGGCACAGCATATAAGTGCTGTACAGCACTGGAAGTGTTGTCCACACAGTATCTAAATAGTGGTAAAACTAGATGAGGAACTGTCAGACAATCTATGGCCTCAAAGGGGCTGTAATTAAAGTCTTATTAAAAAGTGTAAACTAATTAAACAAAAATTGGATTCACAGCAAGACTTTGCGCTAAAATACAATGTAGTGAACAATCAATTTGTAATTTATCTAAATTAACCCCGGATTTCATAATTTCATAATAATATAATTAATTAGTTATTCAAATGGATTGAACTGTAAAACAATTAAATGAGTTATGAATACTAATGACTACATCAGTGAATAGGAAAGGTATTAAAAGCCGTTTCTAACCTTAACTTTCATACTTTATATTAAAGTTTTATATGAATTTAATAATAGATTTAAATTTGAAATAAAGAATATATTAATTAGTTTGACCTCTAAATCATAGGTTTGGGATAATTTATGAACTAAAATGCACAGACAGTTAGCACTGGGAGTCTCAGTCCTTATGAAATAAAAGGTGAGTGACTTTCACTAATTAATTGAAGGGTGAAATTGTGTGATGAAAGCATTGGAGGGATATTAAGGGAAATTTTTTTTTATTTCTAACTGAATATTTTAGGAAAAAGTCGACACCTCTTGAAAGTAGAGGTTTTGTTATTCAAAAATAGTCAAAAACTCTTTGTGAGGGCACAGGTATTCTTCAATGGCATAATTGTGCATAATTTTCTGGTTTAACCTTTTTTTTTTGATGACATTTTATATATACTTAATATTAAGGAATGGTATGAATCGCTTCGACATCAAAGCTCAGCGACCCTTACTTTCGATGATTTCAAAGCCAATAAAATTGACAAAAAATTACTCTTTTTTCTCAATAAACGAAAAAATATTTTCGTCAAAAGAGTACTCAATGAATGAAAAGACAGATTTAATCCGGGGTTCAATGGTTTACATTGTTTTTCATATGTTTTCTAAACTTTAAAATTATTTTTCACTAACTTTTCATTTAATAACGATTTTTGTGGATATTTTCTTAATGTATTGAATAAACACTTCAAACACTAAGCCATTGATTTTATTAATGATTTTTGTGTTTAACATTATTATTACTATTATTTTTGTATACAAATCAAAACTAAATTTCCTTTGGATTAGCAAAAAGTTAATCAATATTTTTTGTTTGAGTAAAAATAATTACATATTTTCTCTCTGAGAAGAAAATTAACAAAATTATGATATTATTTATGATTAGAAGTCAATCATCTATTCAACAGATTTTTCTTATTTTTCAGATTCACTAAAATTTGTTTCTTTTTGTCAATTATAAGAAAAATAGCGAAAATGAAGACAAAATTAATTTCTCAACTATTTTTGAAATGATTTTAAAAATAAGATTAACTTTTTTTATATCATTAACTCATTTGTCATATTTTAACAGATTTTTTGTTTCCTTAAACACAACTCAAAACAATATTCTTATAAATTCATAGCGTATTCACTGTTTCACTGATTTTTACAAACCTTTTAATCAAAAATACATTAAAATCAGATTTAATTTTGATTAATAACAACATTAACAGCATTTTCATTCACTCATGTAATGTCCACTAAATATATACACAAAAAAAGTATAACAATTAAGTCAAACACACTATAAGTCTATTACATTATAAAACTCAATGTAATGTTATTTTTTCAAAGGTTTTTAACAGCTTTTCAATTGTTCAGTAAAATAACAGTTAAAACAGTTAATTGAACTCTGATTTGAAAGTATTGTTCAAATAAACTAATTTTCAAATATTGTGAAATACCTGTCGATAAGAAACAGTGTTGAATAGGGAAGTGATTTATGTCTAGAAAGGTATCAATTAAGGGGTTATTTTGATGGGAAATCCTAAAGTGAAATATTATTTCCGTAAATAACCCTAACATTGAATTGAATTGTGGTTTTGATGTAAAATAAATAAACAGTAAAACAAAAATTGAATGAATTTTTTGTTGAATTAAACAAATAATCGATTATTTGTTTGGTTATTGAGTTTTAATATGTATTCACTAAAGCACTCAATGCATGAATAAATACTAAATAAATAACTCATGATTTATTTGAATCATCAATCTAGTTTAAATTTAGATTAAGTCAACTATAAAATTAAGCAATGTCATAGTTCAACTGTATTTTAAAAGTGAAGGTCAGAGTTTAAATTATTTAAATTTTTAGATTTCAATTGAAAGGGATTTAAAAGTAATAAACTCCACCAAAGGGGGTGAATATTAATTTTAAATATCAGTTTTGCGAATATTATACCTAAATGAGATTGGTGTTTTTACTTTTGTGCAGTAAATTATTGTGTATTTAACTCATGATAAGTCAATACATTTATGAATCCTTTATTTAAATTTTATATTTATGACTGAAATATCATTCAAAACTCCTTTTTTTACTTTTATTTAAAGTCTTTAACTGTAAATACTTTGCGATAAAAATAATTGAAACCACTTTTAAAGGCATTGAAACCTCTTTTCACTAGTATTTGGCCATTAATTTGAGATAAGTATCAGATTTTATGCATAAAAATCGGCAATTAATTGAAATGAAAAATGAAATGATTCAGAAAATCTGAATCAAATGTTTAATCAATTCTTTAACTGTTATGCAATGAAATGCTATGCAATGCTATGTTATTCACAATCATAAATGGTTTTAAATATTTATTGCATATCCGAAACAACCCTTAATTAAATGGTAAGAAATTTCCCGTTATGTAAGTGAGGGGTCAAACAAGTGATATAAAACTAATTTCAATAGATTTTAATAAAATATATAAATTTGTTGAAGACTTACACAACTGTTCCGGTGTTGGGACCGCAGAGTAACCCAAATGAAGATTAATGTATAAAAATAACACAACAATTGATGACTTGAAATACATTTTCAACACTTTTTCTATTGCTTTCAATGTTTTTAACAACAAATTCAAAAACAATTAATAATTTATCCCAAAAGTCAGTCAATCGTTAATTAGATATTAATTTCAATATTAAATTAAAATCGTTTCATTATTTCACTAAACTTATGTGAGATATGACAGCACTGGACTGGCCATCAGAGCATCGGTAGGTATAAGAAGATTGAGTCAGTGCTAAACATAACCATTAGATCACAGAAGAACTACACCACCGCTTAAGAGGCCTAATAATGATCAGAGTCTGAAGCCGTCGACTACTTGTGTTTCAATTTATATATACATTCAACACATGCCCTCTTCTGCCTCACAGCTCGCTATACAATACTATAATAGATGGTTAGCCTCTGACGGAGTCTACCTGTGCTTCGGCTATACCTTTAAAACTTGTTCGTCAAAAGCCTTAAGCAGACTCTAACGACTTATTGCGTGAATTATAGTGAAAAAAGTAATGAATTTCCTGATTTGATTCAAAAAGTATTCTTGGTGAATAGTCAAGGTCAACTTATATACTTCATTATCATAAATATTTTTCACCTTGGCGAAATACTTTGTATTAAATACTTTATTGATTGTAAATTAAAATACCTGTAATGAGTCAGTGTTTACAATTATAAATAAATACCAGGAAGAACGATTCTGTAATTAAAAATTTAACCTTGTTTATTCTCTAATCGTTTATTGACTTTTGTTTTCCGAAATAAAGTGTAATTTGTTTTCCAAACATAAGTTTTTCGCTGAAAATGATGTGAATTTTTGTCAACAAAACTGGTATTAAAGTTAAAAATGACAATACTTTGAAAAATGATCAGTTTCAGTTTACTGTTAACTGAGCATTCTTTAGCCTTGTTACTCTTATAAAATCATATGTGTCAACAAAGTTCATCATGAAATCTGTGGGAAATTTAAAACTTTATATATTTATTAGATATTCACTGTATTATCGGAAAGCAATCATTAAAGCAATAAATATTTGTCTATCGGTTGTAAACACTCTTTAATTGGTTATAGTTTTTGTTGATTTCATTTTTGTTTCTCTTTTCAAACAAATTATTTCAAAAATAACTGTTTTCTTGAATAAAAATATTTATGAAATGTTATTTAATAATCAGTTTCTGATGAGAAAAGAAAATAATTTTGTGTAGAGTTATGATAGTTATGATCACGACTTGAGCGCTCGTTAACCGTAATTAAGTGGTTATGTATTTAATATATATATCTCTTATCACAGATGAGTCGCCGAAGACTTCTTGTTATTTGTCTTCTCAGTTGAAAACATTTCCACTGATATTGTGTTTCGTGTGTTCAACAGGTTATCAATAGATTAAACAATTATTTCATATTTCAGTCAATCAGTAATGTTTTAATTGCTATCTTTGGCAGTAATACCAGTAATACCCCTGACTTTAAGCTAATTATTATTTTCAAATTGCTATTGACTTGAATTTATTTGTGTTCACAAATACTCATATATTAAATACATATACATTAATGACTGGTTAAACAATTAGAGAAACTTTATCTTAAGGGGTATTAAGGATATAAAACGCAGAGAAAATATTATTATATAATAAATTATAAATATAGGAATCGATTCAATACACGATTACAACTCAATTTAAGGGTAAATATTGAGATAAAGGGTTATAATTATTATGAAGTTTTTAAAATCAAAGAATTTCTAAAATTTCAGATGACTTTCATCGATAGCATTGAAAATGTATTTCCCCTTAAGTACTGAAATACGAGATAATAAGCAAAAATGTTTTTCTCGACTATTGTCTTATGAAATGATTTGTTTGTCGACAATCAAAATGTTTATTATCTCTACTATAAGAGGAGTTGTCATTGAAATTGAGTTATTATTTGAAGACATCATTTGCAACACAATTGAAGTCATATCTCGAGTACTGTATTATTATTTTAGTAGAAATAATAACACAAATGAATGGTTTGTTTCAAAAGATATATTCAAAATATTTGTATAATTTCCTGAACTCTTGTTATTTTAAAAAAGAGCTGTCATCAAAAAGTTAACCGTCCTTGTTATCTCTTCACCTGATTTTCTCGTGTTGTTTGACATACAGTGAACTCCAATATATCACACGTAAGGATAAGTTGTATCAAAATAAAACTCAACTGTTTTTGAGACACATAATTGGTTTGACTCTAAAATATGCACAAAAAATATTTACTCATATCGTATATCAAACTTTACTTGTTTAGTTTTATTTAATTTGTTATTCTTATTTTTGCTTTTGAATGAATTATGAAAATAAATTGAATGTAGTGTTACATATGGCACAGTCAGGCCCGACAGAGCGCACAATACACCTCCGGTGCTTCAAATTCTTGTGAAAATTATTCAAAGTTTTGTTTTTTGGTCTTCAGTTAATAAAATGGTTGAAAATTCATGAAAGCGTTGATTATTTGTCAAATAAGGAAATCATTGAATCATTGATCTCTATATGAAAAAACAAACCCAAAAAATAAACACAACAACCAATGGATCGGAAATTATATTTAAATTATTGCCCAAAAATTTTCGGCTCTATTTTCACACATATATATATATCCAGACATAGAGTAGTTGTTGTAATGCTTGACAACTTTCTTGAATAAATAGTAATGCACTTAATGTAATCATATTCTGCATATACAGTCAATAAGGTGTCTGTGCACTGCCTGAGAGACTAAGATCCCAGTTCTCTCACTACTCACTGTTATATTGCATTAATACTGACAGTTATATCGAGAGATCATTATTGAAGCAAAAAACTAATGTTATTTATAACCGCAGTCTTAATAGTAAATAGTTTTTCATATTATTAGTGAATATTATTTTCTACTATAGACTAATATTAATAGTATTTTTCAAACACTTTAATAAGATTTTTATTTTAGATTCAGTTTTTGTTGTTTTTCTTTAGTAATGAAAAACCAATTTATGAAGAAATTGCTCAAAATTTTCATCATTTTATATATAGATAGGAAGTTCAGGGTATTATACAAGAAGTTCAACAAAAATAACAATTTTATGAATAGTTTTATTTAAATTATTTATAATTTATTCATTTCTCACTGAAATTGCATTAACAATGAAATTATTTTTCATCTAATCAGTAGTCAGTTTCCCTTCAGATGTTATATTATGTTATAATTTGTTTGAATTAAAAGTAAATTTTTGTTGAAAAGTATTTTTTCACAAAAGGTTTTCATGTTTTCAGTGAATATGAAATAAAATTTTTGTTTAAAACCATAATTATTATGAAAATTATATTTACTTTTGATTAAACTTAAGATAATTTCAATACTAATAAAAATTTATGATTAGTTAAGGAAAGTGACCTTTTTTTGGTATACTTGACAACTCATTCAAACCTATCGGTGCCGGCGTTTCACTATCTTATGCAATGTTATGTATTGATGCAAAAAATTGATTTCTTTGAGATATATTCATAACAAGAAAGATCTTTATCTTTACATTAAAAATGAAGTGTTTGATGGATAAGCGAATCGACTCTTATGTACAAAAAAACAATATTGAAATCACAGACAAAAACGCCGTTTCCCTGCCTCTGAGCAAAATATTTTAAAGCCATAAAAAACTATTTTTATTTGCATTTTCTAACTCTTAAACAGTATTTAACTCTCTATTCACTACACTATCAATAGATTGTATGAACTTTTATATCAAAGGCTATTGAAAGACATTTTTAAGTGCTTTTAAGTATATAATTGAAAATAATATGTTTTGCATAATATCTTGTATCTCCTATTCCTCTACTATTCTGATTCATGCCA
The DNA here is from genome assembly GCA_034687845.1 of Pantelozetes paolii. NCBI lineage: Eukaryota > Metazoa > Arthropoda > Arachnida > Sarcoptiformes > Oribellidae > Pantelozetes > Pantelozetes paolii. The sequence goes on from JAQGAT010000212.1 coordinate 11,983, forward strand.
TAACACATCCCTATCCCTCTGTTATTTAGAGGCAGCAACAGTTGAAATACTACTCGTTTGAGCGTTTGGTTTACAATTTATTGTTCAATAGTTTCAATACATTATCAAACTATCGGTTATTTTTTGAGATAAACTACAAAAAACTGAAAACTCAACCAAAACCTGAACAACAGTATGACTGGAGTTATACTACTTTCCGACTTTGGTTATTGTGTGTGAATTTGGGTTTCAGTGGAGAAATAAAATCATAAAAAATGTTGTTTTCGTGAAACACTCTGAACACAAAAATTTCAGATAAATTATAAAAGCGATGGAAAGTTAGTTCAGATTTTTGTTGCTTTGCTTTTTTGTAAGGTAATACTTCTCTGTCAACTTTTGCTAACCTCGCAAATAGGCTGAGCCTGACAGTGAGGTTAGGCATCTAATACCTGCTTTGACAAATACCACCGCACTCTTACACTGAATAAAAAAATAACTGAAAACTAAGTATAACTAATGAAGAAAATTGTTTAAACACATGAAGTAATGGACAAAATATTTGCCGGTTTTGTAAAAAATTCAATTCATATTTAAAATTGAAAAACATTTTACTGTGTTTTCAGCACTGCATTGGTTACACAGTGGGCACACATTGAGCACTCTTTGGATGACTACATGAATGCAATTTTAATATTTAGAGATCGCTATCAATATTAATCTCTTTGAGGAAGAAATGTCTGAATTTTTGTTAACATTTCATAAATAAATATAAAACTCATAACGTCTTCAGAAAAAAAATAAAAGATTAAAACTAAAGACTAAACGATTAAAAGCCAAAGAAATTAATTGAAGTCAAAGACGATATTTGTTTCAGATTTAAGACAATAGTGTTTTTCAGATACAGTGGTTGTTCTCCTGTTCCCCTGTTTTTCTGTACCATTTGGTACTAAAGAAAAAATTAGTTAAAATGTATTTTTTTATTACGATATGGTTTATAACTGATTAAAGTCATAGCACTCCTGAAACACAAATACATGCCGTGAAAAGTGCTAATAGAGTGCATGTTTTAAAGGCTTTTATAAGACGTCAGAAAAACTGTTGCTATTCTTCCAGTGCTTACATAACTTTATAACAGTTATATTGGATATGACTTCCTCTTGACCTCTAAATTCTTAATGCTCTCCGAAAAAGGTGTTTATCGTTCAGTGAAGACCCAGTGGTTGTCGCCATTGGCGGTGTGAGTACTCTCACCAATTGGCCATTAGGTCAGGTCATTGGCCATTGATTTTATAATTATATTATTATCGGTTGTCTTAAACTATAATTTGTTTTTGATTTTACTGCAAACCTATCATTGATTACAACATAAGCGACAAAAACCATTAATATTTAATCAGTTTTACACTATAATCAGGTTTTCATATAGTTTTTGATTTCAGAGATAAACAAATGAGTTATCAATTATATAACCCTTTTCTGAATTAATAATACAGTGCTGTCTAACAATCTATGCACTCTATGCTGTGCTCTCTATGCAGACGATGCCAGACATTAGAAATTAAAAACTTTAAAATAAAACTTCATTTGAATTACAATATTATATAATAATTTGTTATTATGTTTGAGACACTCCTTTCAAGTAATTAATAGTTTGAAAGCAATTATTAGTTTTAATTATAACAATATTCAGGAACAACCAGAAGAGACAGCCAATGCTTTCACCGTTTAGTCTCTCATTATATGAGCAGAGATACCCGGGTATTGAGATTCATATATATTTTAGTTTTATTGTTTTTAATGGCCTTCCTATTCATTAGTAACGGACAAATCTACAAGTGCTCATAAAATATATTACAATTATATCCAGTGTGAGAATCAGTGACACTAACTTATGGTATGTGTCGACTCCAGAGGGTATTACAACTGTGTGTTTAATTACTCAACCCTTTTGTCAACTAAAATATAAATCACAATAATTATCTCAAAGACATATTAGTTTTGATTTCTTTAGGGAAAGCACTCACCCCTAAATCCGTTGGTGCTCTCTGTCCCTGTATACCTGACCCCTTGTGTAACCCTTTGATTATCTGACGATAAATAATATGATTTGTTAGTAAAAAAACTTTTTTCACAAATCATTTAAATTTGATATCAATTCACATAAACTAATAAATATATTGCAGCAGAAAATCAATTAAATGTTTTGAATGTTTGGGCGGTTTTCACAATATATCAGGTTTTCATTACATTCAATAAATTTAATGCCAATAGTATTGCCATTAAATGACTTTAACTTTCGTTAACTTTTGTTACTTTTGCTAAAATTTAAAGAGAGATTAAAATAAAATATTTGACAGTAAACTGGGTTTTCAATCGATTTATTCAATTTCAGACACTTTTTCTGATGGTTTGGAAATTTGTATACAATTTATAAGAGTTTGTGTAAAAAAATTCAATTAAAATATTCTGTGTTTTGTGAATAACCAGAGCATAAAAACTTTCTTTGATTTTTGTTTACTTTATAACTCATATCATAAAAAACTAATTCTAATTAAGACTTGTTTTTCGATGTCTTTTATAAGACATTCAGAGCACAGGTATATTGATTGAAACAAGAGATTAAGATATCGGTGCTATTAATTGAAAAGTTCAGCGAATCGTAAATATTGTTATAATTTATAATAAAGTTTTGTTTATATTTCTTACAGAAGAAGAAGAAAATTGAAATTTTTGTGATGACCTCTAAGTTATATAAAATAGTTAAACAGGGGTTCAAACAGTTTGGATGAGAAATAAGCCTAAATATGAAAGGCACGAAACGACGGGCCCTTTACTGCAATAGATGCACCGGACTATTCAATTACAAGAAATAAATATCCAGTTACTCTAACTTTATGTGCTTTTAAGTGAATGATTAGAATAATACTTACATTTCGTATAACAAAAGAGTTATTAATATTTATAAAAGTCTTGAAATAATTTAATTAATTGTTTATTTCTATTAGTGTTTGAAAACTATTCATTAAAAATAAATAAAATTAAACAGCGATTGAAGAAAACTATCGACGCTTTCAGTCATTTTCAAAGTTAACGGCAATTATTTTGGTTAATAATAATCATAAAAATCATAGCAAACGGTACTTAAAATTTTATACAACTTTTCAAACAATCAATTATTGAAGCAAAACATGATTGCATTGAAGGTTTGAGAAAAACAAACAAAAATCTTTTCAAAAGTATCTAATTTTGTGAATATTTATGAATTATTGCTGAAATGAAATGAACCCTAACTTACAGTCAAAACGGTTATTAATTTTAGTTATTATTTAGTTTTGATGAACACATTAATCAGTGTTTTGTTTTCAGAGTTATATAACTTATATTCAAATATAATAAGTCTCGTAATTAATTTGATTTTCAAGTTAACCCCTTGAAAAGGGGGCCAAAAGGCATAACGCAAACAATTATTCAATACATAAAAACATGGATAATATGATAGTTAAGTGAATCACTGAATGGATTGGAGGAACAGGTGAACATTAAAACATCAAATAATTTCTGATATTTTGTTTACTATTTATTTTTATTTTCATTTTCTTTACTAAACTTTTATTGAATATAATTTTGGTTTTAGTTTTGTTTCCAAACCTTATTTTCTGTGCTCTTGTGCTTACAATTTCTAAACCATTCATTACAAGACATTAATATTAAATTCTAAACCTATTGTAAGCAAACCTTTTGTTACTATACAATGAATTTGTGCATAATTTTCATATAATATGAAAATATATAACAAAATTGTTTGCAATTAAATCCTCTGACCGTTAGGTTAAATCTCACATACGATTAAAGGACTCGGGATATAAATCATATGGTTTTAAAGAGATTTATGAAATAAAATAAAAACTCATTTTTAAAGCTAAAGATTTATTGAAAAATGAAAAACAGTTAGAAATGATGTGAATCTCACCTCAGTTTCAGTCACTGTTTATTGTAAATTCTCAAAACAGTTATAATTAAATGAAAACATTTTGTCATTTTTCATATGTTTGAACAGTTGTTCAGGAAAACACATTTGAAATGACCCCTGAATACACCCTAAAACACCTGAGAGATAAGATACAAATAAATCATTTACACATTTCTTCACTCAATTTAATGCCGAAATATTGAAACATAAGTTCAAGTTTTAGGCGAAAAATAATAATAAAATACTTAAAAGACTATTCAATTGAAGACATAAATCATTATTTTAATGAAAATTATATAATAATCTTTAATAGAGTCTAATAGTAAGCCTCTAATAGTCTTTACCCCTGAAGTCATACCTTAACGGGTCATTGAAGACAATATTCAGATCAGAATTCAATTTTCTCTTCACTTGAAGAGTCAAAAAAGTTTTGAATATCAATAATGATTAGAGTATTAATCATTCATTCCCTTCAATACCAGTCCTTTTCAGTCTTTTTCCAGTGCTTTACAACTTTTTAAGTTATTAGTTGAATATATTTTTCTTTATATTGAAGTTATTTATCAAATCATTAAAAGAGTAGAAAAAGAGTAATAAAATGTTTTCAAATTTATTGCTGTTTTGAAGCAATGTTTTCACTGATTAAGTAAAAAATAATTTTTCAAAAGACTTTTGATTGACTTTAAACTGAGCTTTCATTTAATGGCTTTTTATTTTCTTTATCTAAAAGTGAAACTCAAAGAAAACAAAATCAATTCAAACCTCAATATAAACAAAGTTTGACAAAAAATGCTTTCAAAAACTTTTGACAATTTCTTTAAAATAAAGATATAATTAACGATTTATTATTCAAGCGCTCAGTCTTTTTGAAGTACAGGGGAATGGGAGTCAAGAGCTTTTTGTCCATAACCTATGATTAAATACTTCATTAAAATATAAAACAATTATTTAATAAAATAGACTTAAAGGCAACACAAATAATGCATTAACTGATTAACCGAAGGGGTATAACAACACCGAAAATAAACTACCCTGAGAAAATATAAGCTATTATTTAAATATTAATTATGTCCCCCTTATTACTATGTATTACTTCCTATACAATCAGGTGAACCCCTGATTAATTTTGCAGTAAAAATGAACTCTTTTTCTCAGTTTTTCATAATTAAAGTCATATTAAAATCCATTTTCTGATGAAAATGAGGCAAAAATTTTCATTTAAATAACTTTTTTAAAGGTTAGGTCTTCATAGCCTTTGAGACTAAAACTCATTCATTTAAAAATCAATCAGAAGTTTGTCTAATAGTATAAAGATTTACATTAATTAAGGGTTTTTTTTCTCCCAAAATAAAAGTGATTAAAATAAAGTGCAAATCATTTTTACTCTTTTGATTTGTTTTTCAGATGAGTATGTGATATAAAAAATATATTAATTCTGATTTCAAACGTGTTTTTTAATAAATCACTTGAATTTCAATTCAGATATTTCTCAACACTTTTAAACTCGAGAAAAATATTTTCTCAAATAGTTTTTTGAATTCATTTTTTTTCATTTCATTTAATATAATATATCATTTGATGCCAAACACCAAACCCTACTCTTAGATAGTCATCAAAAAGACTGGAAACTTATGATGATTTCAAGTCTTATATAATACAAGTAATAGTAATAACAATAATGTAGTAATCGTTACGTTTTAAGACCAGATATCAAACCATTGGCTTAAATATAAACTTTATATTAAAAACGACTTTAAGTCAGATATAAATGCTTTTCTCTGCGAAACAATAATATAGTATTAAATAAGGTATTTGTTTTGTATTACAAAACTGAGACATAATTGTTAAGTATTGCGGAAATGTTGAGACCCTTAATGAAAATTTTATTAAAATCAATGCAAAGCACAGGTCTATTGAAAAGTGTTTGGTTTTTCACTACAACAGACTGAACGTTGAATTTCAAGTTCAATAATTTTCAAGCACTTGAATACCTGTACCTAATGTTTGTCAGTATTTTGAAAATAAATGATTCTGAATATATTAATATTTATTGAATAATAATACACTTTAAATAATATCTCGTAATTGTTATCTGATTTTCGTTATACCGTAAAGTCATGTCTCAGAAAAGTATTTCTCTCCTGATTTAAGCCCTTTTTGTTAACCCTTTCCTTTAACTGAGTATTAATCACTTGAAAATAGCGATCATTAGTCTCTCTATTGCTTTAGATTTATATGAATTGCGTGAAAAAAATAGTTTCAGATATTATATAGAGATAAGACTTAACAGTATTTTGTTATAAATTTTATACAAATTTTTAGATTCAATGGAGAAATAGTTTTTACCATAATTTGAATTCAGGTCTGACTTAACGGTCAACCCATTGTCTGACCGTTAGATCAATGCATAGATAATAACTATGACCTGAATTGAGTGAATGCTGTTTATCTCAATAATAGACGATTTGATCGATTATTTGTTGAACACATCCATCAATACCTGTGACCCGAGTCTCAGACGAACTGAACTTTTATTTGATATTTAAACTTATTTTCAATATAATAGTCAGAAGAGTGGGAGGAATGCATCGGTTTTGAAATTGATTTGAAAACTGTTTGTTCACTAAATAATAGGTAAACCCCTTATAACAGGAATACCCCTATAATTAATCATTTTATAATCCGATTCATCTGTTTTTGGGTTTGAATCCAGTTATTCATATCTGAATATAAAATAGTCGACAACTTATACACAACTCATATATAAATTAATTGCAGACACTATCAGGAAATGAATCTCAATCTCAATCTTGCGCTGATGTCTGACACAAGTTATCCATTGATTGCGATTATAGGACTTGAATATCGAGTAAACAAATGAGATCTCATTAATGAATGCATTTCTTATCACTTCGTATAACCTATTGATAGACATTTGGTTCATAACTTTGTGTATGTTTTTATCTCAATATCAGTTATTTGTGAATCAATTGATGAAAATATTTGTTTTCTCTCAATAGATAACAATCAAAGAAGAAAATGAATGAATGACTTAATGCTCGCACAAAGCAATCAAATATCAATTTTATGTGAAGAAAATCAACTTTTATTTGCTTTTTGGTTAATCAAAAGCCCATTAAATGTGAGGTCAACTGATATTTGCAATACTTTTAGTTAATAAGTAATCAATACTTCAAATGAAAACATTATTAAATATAATCTCAAAAGTCATTTTCAAATATTTTATTGGTTTTAATGTCAAAGAAATTAATTAAAATTAATTATAGGAAGAGTTTTTAGTCAGTTATTGAATGTGCGAGTTGTGTATGAACTATCACATCTAGATCATGAGTTCTGAACACATATTGACTAATAATTCAAATATTATTTTATCTATTAATAAATAAATTGTTTTTTATTTTTCTTCACTCTATCTGATAGAGTCTATCCCAACCTCATAACCATTAGTATTATCTAATGACAGCACCGATAGTCTGAATGTTTATGACTTTCAAATAGCTTTCTATTGTTATTTAATTATATATAAAAAGTGTTCAAAATAGACATTAAAATCCGTTTTTATATACAGTCTTCAGCGCTAAAGGTATTTCTATAAGCATTTGATTATAGAAATGAAATCCAGAAAAACAAAAACAACGATAAAAAACCAAAAGTTTGAAAATCGATGTAAAATATTGCCTCAAATGACCATAAAATAAGATTAAGTGCTCACAAGTCAGTGCAAACGTCAAAATGAAAATTTCTATTTCATCTGGATTTAAGTTTTTTGTTGTTATTATTATTAGATTTCTTACTTTTAAGTCAATTATTCAAATACACAGTAGTTTTGAATATAAATTAAACTTTTTTTGTTGAATAATAGTTAATATGAATTCACAGCAAAACAAATGTCAGTTTATATTGGATTAAAGTTTTCTTATTTTCAATCATTTCATTAAAAAATTTCTATTTTTAGTAATAAATTTGTAAATCTTTTCCTCAATATTATATAAATTATTAAAAACAACATAAATAACAAAAATTTCAATAATTTTCAAATTGAAAACAAAATATTTTATATTTATTGCCAAAAATGTTAGGAAAGGTATTTTGTAACCCAAACTCGGTATCAATGAAACAATATTTTATTATTATTATTCAAATTTTATTCTCAAATAAGTTATAAATAAACTTCAAATTGAGATAAAAATTTATCTCAAATATGACTATAAAAGTCATTATTATTTCTCTCCAGAAATAGTGTTATATTTATGATTCGGAACCAATTTTGATGATATCTTTTGATAGGTTTTTAACGGTAACCAAAGACCTGGATGTATAACAAAAATACATTTGTGAACCCAAACTCTAACCACTTTTTACACTCAATGAGAATAGTTTTAAACATAAAAAGAGATAATGACTTCCAAAACAACTAATAATCACTTTCTTCTCATGCAATCTCTGAAAATGTTTTTATATTTCTTAAAGATTTCTTGTTTTGCATAAACTTCTGTCTGACTTTGACTCTGACTCTGACTTATACTTAAACTACTATTTCACTTAACACTGAGAATAGTTTGTAGAAATCCCAACAATTTCCGCGATTTCTGGTCTCGTAATGTCTTTTCACGTAAAAGTTTAGATCAATTGTCAGACAAACTATTCACTCATTCATTGGTTTATTACTTAATTTTCAGATATTTGTGTTTACGAAAGCAAACTTTGATTTTTTCTTCATTTACTTAAGCCTCAAGAAAATTGAATACAGAGACAAAACAAACGATTAATTTAAAGCAATATTTTATGCATTGATTGAAAAACAAATTCATTGTTAACTTTAAATCAGTCATTAGTCGATCGTTAAGACAATATCACAAATCGTTTCCCAAATATTTGGTAAAACTTTTGGGTAATTTGAAATTCAGTCAAAACTTTACTTCCCTTTAAAGCCATAAAACCTGAAAATTCAATATCAATATTGAAGTAATTGAATGCCATTTAAAACAAATAAATTTTCATTTTATTGGCAATAAGTTTATACTTAAAGAAACCAAAAGTCGGAGAAAATGAAAGACATTTGAAATCAGTTTATAAAAACTAAATCCGGAATTCAATTGATTTAAAGGTTTTGAAAATTAATTATTTGTTTTGTTGTGTAAATGAAAATAATTAATGATTTAAATATCAATTTTTAAAACTTTTATCAAAATATCAATATTTTTTTTATTTCATTCATTTATTTTCAAATTAATTGCAATTATTTATTATCTATATTTAAAAAATGACTTTTATATGAATCACTGATTAAAGTATTTCTGAAATCATTTTTTATGGTTTAAAAAAATATATTTTTAATAAAAAAGGAAATCATTTGAAGAAATAATTAATGAATTAAAGACTGATTTGAGTTTTGATAAATAGTTTCAATGTTTTGATCGATTGATCCCTAAATTAAATGATTGAAAATTAATTTCAATCGAGATTTGAATCTAAAGTTAAGATAAAACTAATATTGAAATCATTTTTCAAGAAAAGCATAAGTTTTTGCTCAATATTTGTAGTTTTTAGGAATCATTGCGATAAAAGTCAATATTATAATACAAACGATTGAATACATAGCAAACGGATGTCAGAGGTTTGACCCAAAGTTTGTGTTTTGTTTGAAACAACATTTAAATCAATGTTTAATTTATTTACACAAGTATTGACTCATTATTTAACTTAAAATTCATTTAAATTTATTTTTCATTCATATAAATGTCATTTTCATGTCATCTAATGTCAAACCAAATAATATATATCTTATGAATGACTTAATCATTAGTTTTTGTTTTCTAAATATGTTTTCAATAAAAAGATAATAAAAAATTAATGTCATATCCCATAACACTAACCGATCTAATGGTTGTATTGGTCTTTGACCGATTGACTTCGTCTTTGGCCGGTTGTCTTTGAATTTACATATCACTCGAGAGCGCCACCGAGTGAATGGACTCATACTATCATTGATATCGATGTCATCTTTATCTTATAAGTCATAGAGTTATCAGACACTCATCAATTGATTTTGTAAATCAATTTGACAATCAGTTGAATGAGATCTATTGAATGTATCAAAAGCTTATTACATAAAAAGACCTTTCCTTCCCATCATTTGAAAGATACAGAGTTACGATAAACTTAGTTATCATTCAATTAATTAATTTTTAATTTAATAAAAACTAAATTTAGTTAAAAAACTAATTAATCATTTAAAAGGCAATTAAAGTTTTAAATTATAATGAATTCAATCAATAAACTTATCTATAGATTGATTACCAAGATCAATCACTTTTTTCCGAAACCCTTTCTTCTTTCTATTTTGTTTAAACTAAACTTCAATTCAAATCATAATTAAGTTGTTTGAAAAGCATTTGTTATATAATATGTCTTATAATTGGTTTTCAATTGTCTTCTTATCTAATAATTTGAAGCAAAATATTAATCATATGTTAAACAAAAACAAATGATTTTGTGTTCACTTTTCATATAATTTATTAATCGATCAAAACTTCTTGTGCTTAAACACTAAACAACAAAATATTTTTTGAGAAATTGTTTATTAGTTTTTAATGTCTGATTGGATTGAAGTCTAAAAACAATTGACTTTTAATCAAATAATTTTCGCTTCAAAACAATTACATTATATTTTGAACACTAAATAATCTAAAAGTGTTTTATTATCCAAAAGCTATCAATCAATCAAATGATAGGAAATACGGAAAAAATTTAAAATACATTTTTGAAATGCTTTTCAAAAGAAGTTATTATTTTTATGAAATATTGTTTTAAGAAAATCAATGTTAGATTTGGTCACGAATTTAGTGATCATTTATCAATAAATTGTTTTAAATATTAATGAAATTATAATATATTTTAATTTAAATATTGTTTTAAATTTTAAATCAATTGGATTTGACTTTCATTATGCAAATCAAACAAATTAAGTCTTAAGTTGTTTTTAATTTGTTGTAAAATATTCACAAAATTGAGATATTTTTCACATAAAACGATTCAATTGTATAATATTGATGTACAAAATATTCAAACACCCAGGATAAATTTGATTAAATTAAGCAAGAGTTCACCAAAAATTATAATAAAATTGGTGGTCTTATTATAAGGGAGGTTATTTAAGGGGGAATCCGTCGGATATCCATCAAAGCATCGGTAAATTGATGTGAAAAATGAAAGTTAAATCAAAATTATTTAAATTTAGTGAAAGAAATAAAAATTACATTTTGTCTCACATTAGACAAAACAGTTTGAATATTAAAGTGACAAAAAATAGTAATAAAAAGTCTAATAATTTTGTAATTTTTGTAAATTAAGTCATTTTGTTGTAAAAATCTGTGAAATATTTGATTTTGAAATATAAAATAATAAAACAAATGTCAAATGAATTACAAATAATTAGTTTTAATTTAAATATTTTGCTTTCAAAGTGTCTGCGATTAATAGTTGACGAATAATGAAGACATTAAGCCTTTGGTTCTCATATTAAGTGTATTTAAAGTTAATTAAAGACTTTTCTCTCAAGAATTAGATTTTTATTTTATTTTTAGTCCGCTTTTGAAACTTAAATAAATATTACAGAAAGAAATTACAGATAAATATCCAAAAGATATAATAAATATTCAAAAGATTTCATTAATTAGTAATTTAATGATAATTTTGATTAAGAAATACATCAAAAACTATCTATAATTGAAATGTTATAAAAATACAATAAATTTGTTTAAATATTTTGAATTTATATCAAAATAATAGTTAATTTTGATTTAAATTTAGTGTTTTTTGACAATAAATTGTGTAAAAAAGTTGTCAATAAATAGACGTTTGTTTATCACAGTATTAGCTCTTCCGCTACAAACTATGGTTTCATTTGATTATCAATTAATAAATAGTTAATAAAAATTGTGAAAATAATTGGCAATTAGTTATCAATGTATAGACAGTAACCAAAAAAATTGTTCACTTCTTTCAATAACTGACTAAACATTGCTTTCGTTAGACATTTAAGTCTATTATCAAAAATCTTCAATGATTTTCAATAATCAATAAAATAGTAATAAATAATAATAAATAGTGAATGAAATCAAAAAATATATAAATAATTAATAAATAGTTAATTTGCAGACAAACACCGGTATTAATCCTAAACTACTGTTCCGTGTATTAAGTCATTCCTAAACCGAATCTAAAATTAATTGAAAAGTTTTTCTCCAATTGTTTTTAAAATTAATTTTTGATTCAATTATTTAAATAAATGAGAAATTCCTTCACATTTTTCAGTCAAAAGAGATTATGATTAGACTTAAAGACAAACATAAATGAAATGAAGAAATAAAATACAAATAAATGTAATGTTATGTCAAAAGTGTATAAAGTTTTGAGATTTTGTGTTTGCATTGCATAACAGGATTCTATAGCACAGGTAGTGTTTTGGGGCTGTTCCTCAATCTGGTGGCCAAAATCACTACTGTTGTAAACATAAAGCCCTGTATGACTAGAGTAACGGCACTTAGTGTGGCCAGGGTGGTCGGTTCAAAACAGTAGGAGCCGTGTTCGTCTCTATACACCCTGAAAGGGGGCGAATCTGGGGGTGAGAACAAACTTTTGCTCTTCCTAAATGGCAAGGGTTTGTTTGGTTTGGGCGGCATCTCCTGTGCCGTCACCTCTCTGTTAATGGTTTTTATTGAAACCCTTTTTGATAGCATTGTTAGCGATAATATGTCCCCCTTTTCTGCCAACTCTATGTCATCCACGGGTGAACGTCTTCGGCGGCGACCATAAGAGGTCACCGTTTCGTACTCGTCATCACTCCTTCCTGTTATGATTTTGCACTGAACCTATTGGCAGGGATTTTGTATATTAGTTAATGTTATTCAAAATTATTATCAAAATTAAGACATAATTTTAATTCAAGGGATAATAAAAGACATAAATTCTTGAATAACCAAAAGATATGTTTAAAAATTGATTGAAATACCCCTTAATTTCAAAACATTTGTTCAAAACTCTAAGTAAATGTAAATTCCTTATCAAAAAGCCTTTACATAAGTGTCTGGACGTCTGAACCGAAGAATTTGAGGGAAACTATAAAATAACTCATTTCTTGTTCACAAAGTGTTAATCCTTTTAATGAAAAGTATGTCTTTAATTGATAAATCACTGAACACTGACGGGTCGACACTTGTCAAGACAGGTCTCCACTTCTGCCTCAATCTCCAGGGTCTGTGATCCGGTGAAAGTGAATGCTTCCAAATAGCTTTCCAACGACTTCTTCTCCTTAGACATAGTCCTCACTTCTCTCATCATCTTTGCCTCAACCGGACATCTAATCAAAAAACAAATTCAAATTAATTTCAAAATTCATTTAATCATTGGTTTTTAGTAATTAATTATTCAATCATTTTTAAGACAAAAATTTAATCAAATGTCTTAAAAGTAATTTAAATTAGACTCAGACCCCGTGCCATCAATAAGAGTCAAGTTATTGGTTCCTCCCATTCCGTCCTTTGCTATTAAATTCCTAACGAATATTCCATAAGTGGCTAAAAATGAAAATATTTTTCAATACATTTGATTATAATTGAAAGCAATTTCTATCTCATCTATCAATACCTTCGTCACTCATCCTAACTTGCACTCTAAGGGTGTCCCCTAAGGCCACCTCGTTAATGTCGCCACCATGAATGTCCACTATATGTAGCGATAGGTCTGGAAGTTTGGCCGTTCCTCTCAAGCGATCTGTCATTATATCTCTGAAAGAAATGATAAAAAGTACATAAATTTTGAGATAAAAATCGTTTCAATAATTGTTTTCATTTCTCAGTTCAAGAAATACCAAAATATTAAATGGATTTTCAATTCATATTAAATAAAAGATATTTTATATAAATATTAATAAATAATATCAATAAAGAGGTCATTGACTGCACTCTCGTTACTTTCAACTTCACTATTAATGAAGTAGAGCTGAAGATCTAAACATTACATAGGAATCTCATGAGAGGACAGTTGGGTGTTCTGGAGAAGTGATTATATCGGGGTTAGAATCGGTTTACAATTAAATGTAAATGAGTTTGAGATACACATCAAATTCGGCAAACAAGGTAAGGCCTATTCACATCAAGGCCATTAACTTAAATAACATTACCAGGTTCACTAGTATAATGGTGGGGTAAATATTAGTTGCAAATACCCCTAATTTTATTTTTTATTATTAGTCTATTAACTGTAGTTACAATAGAAATCAAATGTTTTCAAGGGTTAAGGGCTATAAGGGTGTGATTACATGAAACGGATGTAAGAAATCGATAGGATTTTCATAAATCAAAATAATTTAAAACAAGACTCGGAAAAGAAAGTTAATATAAATTTAATGCAAACTTTGAATCAATATTTCATAAAAGCAAACAAAATGTGATTTTTAAGCATTTCTTCAGTTATTAGATATTATATCAAATTATTTATTTCATCTTTTTATTAGCAAATATTCAATACTATATCAATAAAAGCATTAGTTTTGAGCCAAATATTAAACCAGACATCAGTTAAATGCCATAAACTATACAAAATGGATCAGAAATTGTCAAATCATATGAAGGACTCTGCGGTAGATCTCTATAAACAATTTTAATTCAGATTTTATATCAATACATATAAATTAAGTGTTAATATATTCAAGGAATAGTAGAAAACACGAATTCATGCATTTAATTTACATTGATCATTTAAGTAAAACATAGAGGTCTTAATTAAAGAGATCAATAGCTCTAATGAAATGAAACAACTTTTCAATGAAAGTAAAAGTATTTTTTTAAAACCAATATAAAGTGAATGTTTGGACATTCCTGAACCTGAATCTATTTCCCAGACCCAGGATCTAACAACTCAGACAGTCAAAGATGAGTTACCTGTAGGGGTGGCAGAGATATTAATTGGGAATTTTGGTGTGAAAGGTAATGCAATTAATTATTTGAAATCACAAATCATACAAAGATTTATCAAAAAAGAGCTTTTTATTAGCGGTTTATCTTCAACTGTAAAAGTTCATCGATACTAAAAAGAGGTTTTATTTGTAGAGAAGATCTTGTTCAATTGGAAACGGCCAACATACTGCATCCATGCATTTTAATTATAGATGTATTGAAATATTTAAATAATTTGATAAAATATTGAAATAACATTTGAAACACAATTGAAATGTATATAAATGTTATTCACTTGTGAATGAAAACACTTAACACTTAGTTATTAAAGTAAATAAAACTCAAAGTCAGAAGAAATGTATTGTTTTTTGTTATATAATCTTCTTTTGTATTCTTTGAATGACTTTGAAAACATTTCCCATAAAAACAATTAAATGTCAGCAAAAGTATTGTTCAAATAATACAAATGTAATGACTTATAGTCTTTTGGCGACTATTTGTATGAAGAAAACATTTGACATAAAATCGCTGACAATTAGTATTGAGTGACAAATCATTTCCAAGAAATATATGCAAATTGTTTCTACTCTTCGCTGAACTTGTCATTAGTTTCGCTGAAAAAACAATAAAATTAAAACAGGGATGAAAAGAGGTGTATATCCACGGCTACGGGTGGTCACAGGTTAGAGGGAAAGCTGCCATTTTGGTAGAGATGCAATAGGCGTAAAATTGAGAAGGGTCAAAATTCTTAAACTTTTGTTAATTTAATATTATTATTATTTTTTGTAATATTTTATTTGAATTCAAAACAAATTAATATTAAAATAAGAAAAACATTAAACGAATAATTATTTAAACAAAAATTATGAGAGTTTTGCCTCAAATTCATAGAAAGTTTGTAAATTGTGAGAAAATATTAATTGCAAAAAACCCCCTTAAATATGAGGGAAATGACAAAATTATTGATCCCATTAATGATAAAGTCTTAATCCCACTGAAAATCAATGGTTTTAATCAAACATTTAATAAATTAATGATAAATTTGATCAGAAAAATGCCAAAAAAGCAAAATCTTATGCCAAAGACTGAAAGCAATTGAAAGCAATACTATTGACCTTAAAATTACATCGAAAGTGAAAATGAAATAAAATTTACATAAAAATACAATTTAAGACATAATTTAAATAAATCGCACAAATATTTCAGTGAAATCTATGTTTTACTGCTAAAGAAGACTAAAATTTGTTGTCATTAAAATGTTTTGACTTTTATTTATCTGCAAATAAATTAAGTGTTTCTTCAGATGAGTATTATTAGTAAAAACTAAATATAAATTAAAAAACTATAAAAACTATAAAATGATAGTTTGCTCTAAGACTGAGACAAATGGTTCGGAATATTTAAGAATAGTGTTTGAAGACATACAGTCAATGATTCTTTGGGTGCCTTTCAGTGTATTTATAACATAATAATAAACAAAACGTTTATTATTTTTCATTTAAAATGAACCTGGTAATTTATTACATTTACTAATGAACCAAATATTATATAAGTTAACAAAAAACACAATTAAATATAGTTTTGTTGTTTTGAAACCCAAAACAAAACTAAAAACAGTTTATTTAACTCTACTTTTGCTTTTCATTATTATTCAAATATAGATGATATGAATCGCAAGATATTTTCATTAATGACTTATTATTATATAACGAAACGAAAAGCACATTTAATTAACTTTTGTTTTGCTTTGCAAACAACAAAACGATTTGCAAAACAGAAAATAATAATTATTTTTTGCGAAAGAAAGTGAAAGTAAACTAAAGGTATGTTTTAGTTGTGGTCCACAAGTGATTTCATTTTCATTTAAATGAATAATTTTCATGACTTGAAGGATGGGTTGAATGTATTTCTTAGGCTATGACTAAATTATAAGAGATTTCAAGCCTTAAATAACTTGAAAAAAGTTTTGAGCTGTGGATCAGAAGGAGATTTTATATTTTATTCAGTCTAAGATAGCAACAATAATTACCCACCACAGTTTAACAATATATTGATAGCTTATTTTAACATCATCTTATCAGTTGATGCACAATAATACCCGGGTAATGGATATTTACCGCAACCTATTACAAGGGTTTAGCAAAAATGAAGTAATTTTTAATTTATATGAAATGAATTCTTATGTATATTAATGAATAGATTATCACTTTTCTGAACAACACCTGAAAGTCAGTCAACTTTTGCTACAATTTTCATTAAAAGGCTTTCACTTTTGTAATGAATGAGTGATATTAAACACATTATATATTGAATAACCAGGCAATCGATGGATCAAATTCAAGGGAGTATTAAATTTATAGTTTCATGTCTTTAGTTGTAAATCAAAAAATTAATTTCATGTTTTGTTTCATTAAATTGTTTTCAATGTATTATGTATTCAACGTTTAGATTGTAATGAAATTCATATTTTGATGAATTGTATAAAAAAGAGATTAAAACCTTTTAATTGAATATAAATTCAATCAAATGATGATTTGAAATCATTTCTTTCAATAACCCTGTTCATCACCGCCAGCCGTGACTACTCACCGAATACAACCCTGAGCTTAGATATACAAAATGCAAATACATTCATACCCTTAAGAGTTAATTATTAAGAAAATGAATAATATTTTAATCAAAAATAATTTCAAATTAATGAACAATTTTTTCCTATCTTTTCATTCAGTGATCGGCAAAAACAAGAAATGATAGGAACCACGACATCCAAAACAATATATCATTTTCAAAAATAATTATAATTTATTTTACTTTAATTTTCTTTCTATTATTTGAAACAATTTTTCAAAACATTTGTGAATCAAAGATAAGAGTCTTTTGGTTAGCAATTGGATAGCATTGCTATCACAGCAATCAGTTGTATAATCAATGAGCACTCAGAGAGGGAAAGCAGAGAAAGTAAAGAGTTAGCGGTTAATGGATTGGACAGATGGGTGGGTATTATCATGGATTCAGTTTTGGCTCAAAGTATGTAAATGTTAAAAAATACAAACTTTTGAATTATTGCCTTTAAATTAATGTTATTTAGGGGTCTTGTGCTTTGGGTTCTGGTATACACGTGTGCCGTATATTTCATACGTAACTGTTATTATATATGCCTATTAGGGGCAAAAATCTGTGTGTATATTAGGTTATTAACCCATTCCAGTCCTCCCAGTGTACAAATGTTATGGATATATAGCTTTGATTATCAAACGATAGAATTTTATATATATTTAATCTAATGTTTGCATTCATTCAATCGCTTTCACTAAACTTAAAGCACTTTTCAATTGAAATATTAAGTTATTTGAACCCTATTTACAAATTAATGATTATTTCTTGCAAAGAGAGGAAAACTTGAATTTCTTTATACATTCATATAATAGTCACACCTTTTTGTTAATAAAAATATATTTAAACAAATGTTTATTCAATGCTTTTCATTGTTATCTCAACAAAATTCAAAACCGTTTTTTCTGGTCTTAACTTTTATTATGTAAATAATTTTACTAAAAAAATATTTGAATAAAATTTTTCAAAACAAACATAAAATCTATGATTTATTTGTTAAGATTGAAAATAGCATTAAATTTTTAGACATTAAGTCTTGATTTTATGTCTAAAATGCAAAATCAAACACAAATTTAAAATTGAAATATCAGTCAAAACTTGAGTTATTGAACATAAAAATGGATTTTTTAAACAAATTTCTGTATATTTTTCATCAAATAATTCATTTAATATAAAAACAAACAATTTGTATAAATAATCAATTTATATGCAATCATTGTCAATCAATATTCAGGGATATTTTAATATTAAAAATACTTAAGCCAAACATTATCAACGGTTCAGAGATGGCCAGCAGTGCAACAGCTATTTTGCTTAAGACTTATGCCATAAGTTATCTTCAATTCTCAAATATTGGGGCTAAGAATAAGTAACAGGAATTTATTGATCAAATTTCAATTCATTTTTATTATTAAACAAAACAATTAATTCAAATTATGTATTGGCCATCACTATCGGCAACTGTTGCCCATCTTTCGGGCAGACGTTCAATACCTTCTTGATAGAAGTGATGGTCTTTGGAGGCGAAGAACTGAGTGATGGCTGTTTCGACCTCTTCTTTGTTTTTAAATGTTTTTCCACTAAAGTCTGACTGAAGAGAACGAAATAACCAGTAATCTGATGGAGCGATATCTGGAGAATATGGTGGGTGTGGGAGAAGTTCCCATCCAAAGTCCTTTAGCTTTTGTCGAGTGATCTTCGCAGTGTGTGGTCTGGCATTGTCCTGTTGAAGGATTACCCCCCATTTATTGGTCAGGGAGGGTCGATTGGTTGCCAACGCTATCTTCAAACGATCCAATTGTTGACAGTAGATATCAGCAGTAATGGTCTGATTCTGATCCAAGAGTTCAAAGTACACCACCCCTTGCCAGTCCCACCAAACACAAAGGAGAACCTTCTTCGGGTGAAGACCCGGTTTTGCAGTCGGGAGTGCTTTCTGGTCTTTGTCTAACCATTGTCTCTTGCGCTCAACGTTGACATACAAAACCCATTTCTCATCGCCAGTAACAATACGTTTGAGAAACGGATCAATTTGTTGCCGAGAGGACAGAGAAGCGCAAATTGAAACTCTTTGTGAGAGATTTTGGGGTGAAAGTTCATGGGGTACCCAAATTCCCGCTTTTGACATTTTCCCGATCGCTTTCAAATGGTTACAAATGGTTGTCTGATGGAAGCCTAATATGGCCGACAATTCCACACTTGAAAGTCTTGGGTCGGACTCAACCAGGTCTTTCAGGACATCATTGTCCATTTCTTGAGGTCGGCCCGATCGAGGGCGGTCTTTGAGGTCAAAATCACCGGATTTGAATCGTTTGAACCATTCATAACATCGGCTGAGTGACAATACATCGCCGAAGACTGAGGTGATGTTTGAGTGAGCCTCTTGAGAACTCCTTTTAAGCTGAAACTCATAAAGAAGACAATGTCTGACGTGTTCGTCATCACTTTTTTCGGCTGACATAACCACTTCTTGAGATAATCTTGATAAGATTTTGATATAAATTGAAAGTCAAATAATAGATGTATTGAATAGCGTTTGAACTAATTTGTTGACAAATACCAAACAAATCTTATTGTCATTCAAAAATGACGTAATGTAATATTCCTGTTACTTATTCTTAGCCCTAATACAATATTTAAACCCTTTTATAACATTTAAATCTATTTTAACCCCTTATACACACCTAAAGTCAATAATTTTAAGAAATGAAGAAAAAAATATTTATATTAAGTGTTTTCATAATATTCAAAATGTTTTGATTCAATGAAACATTGATTTATGAAAAGCTACAGAAAATCTAAAAATTCATATTTGAATAGCGATTTGATGTCATAATAAGAAAAATATCAAAAACATGTAATACATGTAAACCTCTTGTGTTACTGACAATAGGTTTTCCTCCGAAGTTATGAATAAATTATTACTCATTTAATAAATTTTTTATTTGTATTACATTAACAATGAATTATAACTAAATGAAAACTTCAAACAACAGACGAGTGTCAGACAAATAAATATTCATTCAATTGACATATAATTAATTCCCGTTAAGGGTTTGAACCCTAAAAGTCCGGTACAAAGAAATGCCGAAACTTTTCAATCACTTGTTATTTTTGATTCCGATTTGAATTGTTTGTGGAATTAAATCAAATCTTACAATCATTTTACGACTTTTTCATTAAATATTTATTCATATTTTTAAGATATAATGTCTTCAAAGTAGTCGTTACTTTCAGGGAATGGCTTATTATTACCATTAATAGAGGTTTTAATGTATGAAAAGTTGTATTTAAATGCTTTTCAGACATAATATTAGACAATATTTAAGGAATTCTTTCTTCAAAGCGATTAAAATATGAAAATAATATATACTTTTCGTCTGAATTGCGAAATATCTTTCATTTCACTACAACTTCACTGAAATTGTATTTTTGATGAAAAAAAGTATTTATTCAAACATTCATTCAGACGACAAGGAAATGAAAATATTTTTATATTATTTACTCATTTGATTGAATCGTTTTGACGAAAAATAAAATAAAATATTGACTGAAATAACAGTCATTTTCAGAAAATGATTGCATGTTTTGGACATTAATTTGAATTAAATGTTTATTTTGACGTCAATTTGTGTTTTATCACAAGTAATGACATTATTTTTCAATTGATTTCAAATAACTTTTAATAGACTAAACGCTAATGTATTGACAGAAAGGGGTGGAAAAGCAATTTAAGGGATATTTTGTGCCAACCCTTTGAGTATTTAACTATAGATTGAAAGCAATTGAATAACTATTATACACTAATAAACAACAATTATGAGAGCACTTACCCATCAATAGTGAGATCGAGGAAAGAGATGCTGTCATTATAGATATCAAACTTGCAATAGACTCCAAGTGCGAGATCTCTTGTCGTCACAACCATATCGTGATGTTGTATAACAATATCATTAGTGAAATGTCCATCACTTGACTGTTTGACATCGCATTCATCGGAATTGTATTGCATTTTGATATCAAACTCCAAACTATTGCTGATATCGTTAATACAATTATTTGGTTTGTTTTTGGCATAAATTTTTCCGTTGAATAGTCTACTGGTCTTCACTTTGGCCACCATTTCACGGGCCCGACAGCTGACTGTCACTATAGATAGTGAAGAATAATATTTAATTCAAAACACAATATAAAACTGAAATTCAATTAAAAAGACTGAAAAAAGTATTCATTACATGAATTAGTGTTTCGTTTTGAATGCGATTTTCAATTCAATTGAATTTTATGACAAAAACTATTGATTTTCTGATTTTATGTATTGAAAGATAAAAATAAAATATAAATTCTATATTTAGTTATAAGTCTTATAACACATGAAATATAATAATAGGATTTGTATTGAATAAAAAATTCACGTTTGATATACAATTGCATTGAGGGATAGGCAGGTATTTTGTGTATAGGAAACCCCCCTTAAACTAGTGGTAAGACTACTAAACATTGAAGTCTAGCTGTTCTTTAGAAAAGACAAGATCATCACTTCCACCCCCTGTGAGGTAGACAAACCCCTGGCTATATATGATTGAATTGAAAACCTGTGATTCATTGCGATTGAAAAGAAAGAGAGATTTCTTTTGATGAATACCGTTGTAACACATGAGGAGTTCATAAGTGGTCGCACCGACCGATTGGATGTATGGGCTCTCGATATGCGTCAATGAATTCTTATCCAAATGACTCAAACGGCAGATATTATTAATGAAATCAAATGAATGGCAACGATATCTACTGTTAAGACATTTCTCTTTGCAATCCTTAATTGAATCCACATTTTTGAAGACCGAGTCAACGGTTTTCAATACTTTTCCATTCAATGGCAGAAATTCACAGAATTTTTTCGGCTCTGAAGACAATCACATGAAATGAAATGAAAACAAGTTTTAATTAGACTTTTATTTTTCTCTTTCCTTTCAAATCCTATAAAAACCTTGAATACAGTTGTTCTCCATATAATCCGTTGAACCAGAAGAGGGCCCAAAGTTTCGTGACTTGAGGTCTTCGTTAACATTAATCGTATGCCTATCCATATCGGAAAGGGAGCACTCATTGGCATCGGAGTCATAGTTAACAGATCTGCACTCAAATTGATTTTCATTCAGACATAACTGAATGCATTCAAAACGGTTGCGAACTTTGAGACTCTTTTTACTTAATCTTTTCAATTCAAACCCTTTGACCGTTTCCAGAGCCCAGCCCTGTGTACAGGATCTCCTCTGATCTGTAATACATAACAAATAACTCGATTAATAGTTTCGGAGTAACTCTTAAGACATTATTAATCGGAGTTTTGTTTCTTACTATTCAGTTGTTTCTATAAACCCTATTCTGAATTCAACTCCAATACCCCTTAAACCTCATTAACATATCTCTAATAAATTACAAGCAATTAATTCAGAGCTGATCTCAAAACTACTTTTCAATTTAAGGGTTGATTACAGCAAAAGAGTCTTTGATTTATCTTTAATAAGAAAAATAATTTATTATTTGGTTTAATGTTATTCAAAGCGTTTGATAAGTCTTTGGTTCAATCAGTTAATAGTCTTTGTTGTAAATCAAACCCAAAATTGATTTTCAATTCAATTATTTCTCTTTTTCTCAATCAATACCTGAAAGACATATCTTTTGTGCAAAAATCTTGAAAACAGGAAACTCTGATGGAATGAGAGCTTCGGGTCTATCGATGGCTGAAGTCCTGTACAAAACACATAAATCGTTGTCGAAGTTGACTGCTCTGCACCTACTGTTGGACATACACCTATCCAAACAGTCTGACAAATGAAGTACAGATATTGACGATAGGATATCTAACGGTGCCTTCAGTTCATATCCAGTCAAGAGCTCGTATGTCTCCAAACCGTTGACACATACTATTCAAGTGATTAGAGATAAGAGAAAACATTAATTATTTTATAAAATATTAAACCATTTATTGATAAATAAATTGATGTCTATATGAAAGGGTGTTTTAAAAAGTCTTTAATTGCAAAACGCCTTATCTGGATGAGAATCTGCAGGGGTATGGAATTAAAATGTGACAAGTAAATGATCGCTTGTGTAAAACATCACTCACTTATGCACATTATTTTAATATTCACCCCCTGTTCGTGAAAATACGAGTAAACCTTCAAACTATTTGCCCATTAATTGAAAAATTAGTCAAAAATTGTTAAGATTTTGTGATTAATGATTGAAAAGACTTATAGAAATGGCTTTTATTTAAAACTATTTGATTCGGTTTATATCAAAAATACTTCAAGAGCTCAGCTCAGGTGGTATTTTAGCCAATTTTCTACAACTCATGTGTTATGTTATGAACTGTTAATCTTTGTATATATTTTTCGCTAATATATTAGACCTAAGAATTAAATAGACATGATTTAAGGGGGAATAGTATAATATGCGGTGCAATTCAAATGTACAAATCTTTAAGGGTTTGGCATTCAATGATTCAAACAATTTTGATATCATATAAAATGTCATTGAGGGTCACGACTGAAACTTTCCTCCTTATCCTACATTCCCATACATTTGCTGTTACCGAGAGCATAATCATTGCTGGGATTACATCCAAACCCTCCCCTTAATTATGCCTGAGATTAAGTTAAACTCCAGTACTATAAGAAAGTTTTAGTAAAACTATTCTAAGCGATACTAAACTCTCCCTCAACACTAAAACACATACCTGTTTTACAATAGTGTGAAAATCATCATTAGCTGAGGGAACGGAAGGTTAGGTAAGATAGAGATATTTAATGGTTGAGACAATTGAATGAAAACTATTTGTTTGGTTTTATAACTTATTGTCAATCGGTTTGCAGTAAAGTATTACAAAGATATAAATACTTATACAATGAATGTCTTTTTGAATAAAGAAAGTTCATTACATTATCAATATTTTATAATATACCAGTGCAAGGTAATGTGCTGTACAAGGTCATGCATTTAGGTCTAGGTTAGCCTCTCCTGTATATTATCGTTAAATGTAATGTTTAAGTGCAGACAATAACTATAAATATTTTTAGATTTCAAACTTAAGGCAAAACAAAAAAGCATTTAATAAATTGGTGTAAAAATTGATTTGAAAGCAGTCTCACCCTGAATATAATCTCATTATAACTCAACTCTCTTTGTATACAATCAACTGAAAAGCATTTGCTTTTTATTTATGAACTCCAGAAACAACTGTCCGTTTGATTAGATTTGTTGTGAAAATCAAATTATAAGTTAATCTCAAAATTATGGCTTATTTTTCAGTCAAAGTAAAACAACATTTCATTGTTTAGTATTTAAATAAAAAGTAATTTAATATTTGATAAAATTTTTGTTAAAAATATTCAAAAAAATACTTAAATTTAAGTAATTTCTGTACAAATCATTATTTCCCCCTTAAAAGTGAGTGAATGTTTCTGATGATTAATTAAGGGGTCTTTTACTGAAAGAAAAGATAAAAACTTTTTTTTGAAAAGCGTTTATAAAAACCGTCGACTTTTGCGCAAAAATTTTGTTTAATATAAAAATATTTTCAAAATTTTTCAAAAGTTTAAAAACTTTTAACAAATATCTAAAATAATAAGAAAAACATTGCAAAACATGAAATAATTATTTTAACCAGGGTTATCTTTATTTCCTGCATATATACCACCATATGATTAGGAAATAGCTTACAATAGCTAACATATTGTATATCTATTATGAAAGAGACCTTTCACACAATTGTGTACAAAATATTCTCAAAGTTAATAGATTTGAGTGAAAATACATAAATAGATTGATTGAAGACTTACACAACTGTTCCGGTCGTGGGTTTGAAGAGTTGACGAAATGTAAGTAATTGTATATAAATATCAAAACCACTGATACTTTGAAATACATTTTCAATCCTTTCCGTTGACTTCAGATATCTTTAATGCAAATCAATATACAATTAATTACTAAAAAACTGATACCAAGTGCTGATTCAGACCTTCAGGGATGAGCTATAGGTATGGCTTTCTCTGAATGATATCAAACTAATTATTAAATATTAATTTCAAAATAACATTAACAAGTTCATTTTATTGTTTCACTGGACTCTAGTGATACGTTGAGAGCACTTAACCGGCCATCAGTGCACCGATAGGTACACCAGTTCTCAATCAGTGCTTAACATAACAACCAAATCATTGGAGAACTTCACCACTGCTTAAGAGGTCTAATAATGATGAGAGTCTGAAGCCGTCGACTGTCTGTGTCTTTAATAGACTACACATTCAACACATATCCTCTGTCTTATAGTTCGCTATACACTAGTAATGGGTAGCTCTGGCAGAGACTACCTGTGCTCTGGACTATGCCTTAAAACTTGTTCGACAAAACCCGAAAGCTAGACATCTAACGACTCATTGAGTAAATTATAGAGAAATATCATTTTTAGTCGTTTTTAAGTCTATCCAGGATTTTGTTGACCCAAACCTCCCGCCTTTGTGGACAGCATAGACCCCCAACCCCTCTGTACTTAAGAGTATTGACTTAAAGTAAACCATTTAAAGAGGAAATAATAGACGTTTAATGCATAAACAAGGAATGAGTGAAACATCTAATTTCTGTTTTCTGATAAAGTATTTATATTTTATAATTGTTATATTGTACAATTAAACCTCCATGTTGAACTCTCATTGAATTTTTCCGGGGGGGGGGGGCGGCACACACATACACACACAAACAAACTATATATTTGAGTTCCTTCGGAAAACTGAAATTAAAAATGAAAGGACAACCCTAACCCTAACCCCAACCATAACTGTTTGTCATTGTATAGACTCCTCCACTCGTCTTCAATAGTCGACATACCTGTCCATCCCATGTCATTTTATGTCTAAGATTTTCCGAGAGACAGACTTTGTATATAATCTATTGTTCATCAAAAGTACTGTATATAACAACAGATGAGAAATATTTTTTTACATCAATTTGTTGACAGAAAAAAAATTCTCAAACATTTCAAGTGTTATAAAAGTTTTTTATCTCTAAGTCTTAAAGATAATGAATGACTGTATGACTGAATGTCTGACTGTTTTGCCATAATATCCAAACATTTTTTTGTGTAAATCGGATGAAAAAGTTTATCAAATAATATATAAGGCGTTGAAATAAAAGTGATTATCATTTTTTGTACATAATTTTTATCGCACTCTCTATGCCTTAGTGCACAGACTGTTGACCTAACCTTCCTATAAGTTACAGACGACTCTGAAATTCAATTTTCAATCGACTCATAAATTTCTCTTTACTGACGGATCATAGGCTAAGACTTATGATCTAATAATTCATTTCCAAAATCCCTATTCTTTGGACTAAACATTGGATTCCGTATTGAAATCATTTGTTTTTTCAAACCAGAAAACCACTCATGAGTTTGGAGTCAACTGTTATCTAAACTTTGTGTTTAATAATAACTCATTTTTTATGAGCGAAGAGTGATCTCAAATCAAAATTGATTTAATAAGGGTTTAGTCAGGGGTTGTATTGTGATCATGAAAGGGGTATATATTGTGTACTTTAAGGATGTGATGGGTTGTTATGAGGCCCGAAGCAGGAAAGATATGCCCATTTAAATGATTTTTAATTACTCACCTGTTCTTTGGTGAGATTCTCTCCAATTTTCAATATCAGGGGTATTCCTGACAAACCCTTATTCTAATTGTTACTAATTATGAGACAGAAATGTATTTTTCATTTTCTAAAGTATTGAATCATTAAATGTTTGCTTTAGGGATGAGAGCAATAAAAAACAGGTCCTCTTATGGTAAATATTTTTCTACAAACGATATATTGTGTTCACATATGATATGAGTTTATACTTAAACCAATGGTTCAATAGATTTGCTTTTGAAAAATCACTGAAAGTATCAGATATTTGATTGAAAGCAAAGATTAGTTTTTTTAAACAGCTATAATTTGATATCAGGGAGAAATCACTGATTAATAATTATCAGCGAAAAACCACACGATTTAATAAACAATTTGATCGTCTGATCGGAAAAACAAAGAAATATTTTGTATAATTTATTAACGAAACAAAAAGCCATTAATTACTGATTTTTGAATAATAATAATAATATTAATATTTTTTGTGAAGAAAAGTGAAGTTATTTTAATTAAGCATAAATCAAATTACCTGAACATCTGAACATCGGTTGCAATAAAAGTTTTAAAACTATTTTTTATACATTTTTAAATATATTTCAAAAATTAATTGCAATTTTTCAAAAATGAATTCCCATTTAGTCTTCAGTGCTTTGAGTCTCTTCTGACAACTTATTAATAATAAAACAAATTTTTGAATACATTTTAGTAATAATTTGTTATAAATGTATAAAAAAACTATAGATTTATGTTAATTACTCTAGTGAATTATATTTCAATAGATTTAAAACCTAAACATTATATTAGAGGAGAAAAAAAAATAAATTAATTTAATTCACTGTTTATACGAAACGGTAAATAAAAGCACACAATAATGATCACAAGAAAAACAATTTATTAATTGAAAACATTTTTATTCAAAAATATTAATGTCTTTTCAAACGAGTAAAACCAAAAGTATCTGTCATTTAGTTTTAATAAATAGTACTTTAAATTGTGTTTTGCATTATTCATAGTAAATATATTGCATTAATAATTAATGTACCCCTGAATCTATCTCTCTGATGTTCACTATCGGAAGGGCATGACCAAGATGATACAGAAAGTGACCCTGAATTTGTGAGTTCAAAGTAAACCCTTTTTTATTCTCCAATTATATAATATTTTTTCAAAAAAGGTTTTGTGACAAAACCCAAAGCAAACAGACCATAAAGTGTATGACATAAGTGCCCCTTTGTCTGCATACCCCCCTGAAAAGGGGTTGGTTATACTCAAACCTCATATTATGCTCATTATTAGTCGGAACTAAAGAAGAGAAATACCTTTTCTTGTATTTCAATTCAAAACTATTATCTAATGATTGCATAATATTTTGTGACCGAGAGTTCAGACTTCACTTAAGGGCTAATTAAGCGAATGAATGAGAGAATAGGAAAGGCTTTCAACTAAAATACCTCTTAATTATAATTTGCAGTCATTTTAGCCATAAGTTAAGAGTAATTGAGTGCTATTTATAAAATTTTATGCTTCAATACCATTGAAATATAACTCATATAAGAGTTATTTTGTGTGAAACCAAACTATTATTATACGAAGCACTCAATCATGTAATCAATGAATGATATTATTTGCAAAAAAAATTGATTGTTTATCGGCTTTCTTCACAAATAATCTCTGTTTGAAAGTAAAATTAAAAAACAATTTTTTGATTCAATTCAATACTCAGTGATAAAAATGTTAATTATTTTTTCACTTAATATTTGATTTCTTTTTCAGATATTTTTTAAACAATTTTTTTGTGAATAAAATTAATTAATATTTCTTTTGATTTGAAATAAAAACTAATATAAAAACTGTTTTTCTGTATTTCATCGTAGCTATAATTAAATTCAATGTTACCCTGTATGTAGTGAAACAGTCGACTGATTTAGTGATTTCAAACACATATCAATCGACTAATGATTTTCTTGTGATAATCAAAAGTATGTCGTCTTTCACTTGAAATTTAAACACTTTTTGGGAAAATATTTCGTATTTTTCTCTCATTTCTGAAACTCAACTCATTTTAGAAAACGAAGAGTGAATTCAATAATAAAATCTTTAATTTTTTTACAAAAAGTAACTGAATTTTACAATCAATGACATCCAATGACAGCAATAAATTGACTGACATTTTGGGCCGAAATCCATTCATCTGTAATAACAGTGAAGTAATAAAACATCTATTTATGAAATACTTTATTTGCACTTCAATTCACTTTCAAATAAATTGATTACAAATTCAATTGACTTTTTTTGCAGTCGTTTTATGATTTTGTGTAACAATTGTTTGAAATGACTTTTGTTTTGTATTTGAATAACAAATGCATATAAAGTCATAAATATTGTTATATTGGGTATTTTTGGTTATATTGGTTATATTGGGTGGTTATAGTGCGGAGTATAACAACCGATAATCAACGTTTAAGCCTGGGTTGAACATGAATAGCCTGGGTTATTGAAGTTTGACATATCATTCAATTGGAAAAATAGCATAAATTTAATTAAAAATTCCTGTCCTTTGATCGCAAACTAATTTGAGTGTAATTAAGGGTTTAATTATTAAAAGAAAATAAAATTTTTAATTTTTATTCAAATAAATAATAATTTGTGACAAAAATTTAAAAAAATGTTTTGATTGACAAAAACAGACAAAAATGATAAATGACTTCAAACACGACTTGTTTTCTTTGCAGACGATTTGTGCCGAATATCAAAAGGTTTACTACTTGTGCACAAAATTCACTATATTTTGACTGCATTTTGACTGATAAGCAATTTTCATGTCTTGGGATTGATGTGAAAGTAAAGCAAAAATATTTAGATATTTTTCACATCAAAAGCATTTATTTAAAAATAAATTTCAGAAAATAGCGGAAAAACATTAAATAATAAATAAAAGTGATTATCATTTTTGAACGTAAAGTGTTTAACACTATTATGAAAACCTGAAGACTATTAACCCTTAGAGTCGACTCTGAAATCCAAACCAATTCACTATAAAATTGGTTTTTTGTTTTGACTGATTAGATGGTTAGCTCACGAATGGTTTGTTTATTAGACCTGTGCTCTCATAATGTTTTTGAGTGATTGCTAAATGTGAGCATCAGTTCCAGACCAGAGAACTATTGGATTTCTGAGCAGTTTTATAGACAGCAGACAAACAAAACGATAATAAAGGGTTGAAGTCATGCAACAGACTTAAGACATATTATAAGAGCCGACGATTTCGGTCTCATTATTAAACAACAGTTACTAAAGAGTAGAGTAAAAATCCAAAAGTTATTTACTTTAACGACCGATCGGTTCCAGAAATGCATTTAAAGTATTAAACAATATTGAGATTTATTGCTAATATCTAATCAATCAATGATTAAACGCACAAATCATATGTTGAATGAAATGTAAATTTTCTGTTAAAATATTCAATCGATTCTTAGGATTGAAATTCAATGTAGTTTTGAAGGAAAATGTATTTTTTTTGCGGAAAATATAGTCTAAAATCTCACGCAATAAACAAATTTCAAATATAGTTTTCATTTGTAACAAAATTTTATTGAATTTCCTGTCTTTATATTCAATTCAAAGGAAAATGAATTTTATATTATTTTTTTAAGTTTAAAAATGAAATTACTTTTTATTATAAAAAGTGTTTTTTTCTTCATTTTATTCACTGTTATATTAAAAGCAAAATTGTGTTTAATTTGAATAAATTGTTGATTATATTGAATATAATGGCAAACAATTGTGTATAAAATTACTATATTTTTATCGCTTTAGAGAAATGGTATGAAAAAGTGATATTTAATTGAAATATTTTGATAATGAGGTGCGAATCTAACGGTCACTCCATGAAAGTTATAATCAAATTATATTTAGGAAGTCTTTGAGCCATACGTTTGGCTGATATGTCTGTTATTATAAAAGTCTGAATTCATTTCATTTCCTACTTTTATAGACTTTTTTATACCCAAGTATTTCGGCTAATGTTTACTATGAAGTCATGTCTAAAGATTTGTTGCGACTATTATTAAGTGATTGATGATTGGCTTCACTTAATGATAGATCAAATATAGTATTAAAACTATTATTCAATGATTGTATTACTGGATATCAACTGCAAAATTGAGATAAGTTTTCAAATGTATATTATTTAACAAACATTTAAATGACATTCAAATTTAAAATAAGAGTTAAATCTTATTTCACTGAAAGCCTTTGCGCTGAAGAAGAAAACAGTGGTTTGATTGTTGAAGTCAGTCGTCTCTAACCCGAGCTTTGATATCTGAAATTGCTTTGAATCTCCGGGCCATTCAAGTAATACAAGTAATTTTGATTGAATTTTTGTTTTGTAATTAAAATTACAAAAAATTTATATCAAAAACAACGGAAAAAAATAATTTCTTTGAAACTGAATCTAAAATTATTTTTTGATTGATTACAGGGAGAAAAGGGAGAAAAGGGGCGAATGTTTTGTCAATTTTGTTCATTAATTTAATTAAACAAAAAATATCTTTTGAGCCATCAGTCCGTCAGAGCCTCAGACAATAGGCAAACATATATTTCCTAATAATGTACAAACAATACATTATTTTATACATAACTTTCGAGCACTTAATTGAATTTCAAAAAAATACTTAGAGTTCAGTCCAAAAGTGTTGAAAAGATTTATTGAATACACAATAAGTAAACAATTTTTCTTATATTTTTTTTATTTTTTGTATAAAAAGCAAATATTTTTGAATACATTTTAAGTTTTATTAAATAATGATATTTTGAAATATATTTTCGCCTAAAAAGACCCTAATATTCAGTTTATGTATTCAAAGATCTATTAAAGTCTATAATTCAAAACTTAAATGTATTTTTAATGTTTGTTTCAAAACTCATTGAAAAGAGTTTTAATATTTGAACTTTCCTTTCACTAAAACTCTTGATATTGTTATCATTTTTCTTCACAACTATTACTTTCTTTTGCTTAACTTATTTCAAGTGTCAAAAACTTCAGTCTTTTTTTAATGGACTTTTATTTTTATAGTTATTTAATATAATAGAGGAATAGTTAATGAAAGGGTCGAAACATACGGAAATATACCCCTGATTTCCATGAAATATGTTTTTTATAACTTATAATAATTGTTAGATTAAGTTATTTAGGTTTTGTTGAAGTACAAAGTATTCTTGAATATTTTGTCTCATACTGGGAAATTGCTTCATAAAGGTAAACTCCTCAAATATTAACAGTCTGTCCACCCATTAGACGAGTGCAGCAATTATTCAAAACTGAAATAATAGTCAAAATATTTACAAAATTTTATTTGTTTTTATTGAAAATAAAATGTTTTTAACGCTTAATGTTTTGTTTAACTATTCATTCAAAATCTATTTTCAAGTGTAGAAAAAAGTTATCGTTTTCTTCAGTGTTTAAAATAATTTATTTCTTTAAACATATCTTCAAATGAAAAATGAAATAAACTTTTTATCTAAATATTAAAAATAGATTTGACTTTAAATTGAAATTTAATACCATTTCCGATACCATTGACTGTAATTTGAGATTCAAAACGCGTGAAACAAACAATCATTAAATGAGTTTTTATTCACATTTTATTTCATTTCATAATCTGATGCACAAAATAGTAAAATATAAACAAATTTAAAGCACAATATCTTTATATTGATTGAAATGTTGATTTTGAAAGTAATATAAACAGCATTTTCTTCACAGTTTTCAAACTGAGAGGAGTTTTGATAATTTTTTTTATTATTTTATTTTTGCATTTTTATACCTTTAAAGCCCTCTTTCTATAGCGAAGTCACAAATATTTGTCTGATTTCTTAAGAAAATATAAAATTTAAAGATTTTAACTAATCTTCAAATGTCTGGCAGAGATAGGAAAGGGTCGAAAACTGTGTGCAATAAAATAAAATTATTATTTTTAACCCTTTAATCCTTGAAAACATTAAAAAAGGCTTTTCAGCACTGAATGCAATGTTAGTTCAAATGCGGAACAATTCATATGAATATTAAATAATAATAAATAAACGTTTGATTCGGTTATCAATACTTTGATTTAAATTTCAATTCAATCTTAACATTAAATTAATTGTAAAACTCACATAACATATCATATTATGTGAACTTTATATGAAAATCATTAAACATTTATGATTTTCACTGCTATACTGATAAAAATGTCATTTTGTGCTAACGTGTGATCAGTTTATCAGTATTTTTAGAGAAATCCGATCAAAAAGAGTCTCAAAGCAGTCAAAAGTCATCATAACTTTTATTTTGTATATTATTTGAGAAATATATTTCCCGATCTCTCTCTCTCTCTCTCTCTCTCTCTCTCTCTC
>JAQGAT010000213.1:0-45506 GCA_034687845.1 Pantelozetes paolii
TATAACCGGGTCCAACTATTTTCTACTTTTAAATTTATTTTAATCTCTTAAATTATATAATTAAATATCAGATTTATAGAACCATTATAATTTTAATAACCAATGTATTTATAAAAATTTATGTATTAATATGGGTACAACGTAGTATACACCCAGGTATAATACCTCTTTACAATAAGATTATTGATTATTAAAAAAAACATAAAAGTGTATAAATGTTATTTAATATTGTTATGTGCAAGGTGGTGTAAAATATTAATCCAAAATACTCTGATCAATAAATCGATAATTTCTATTATAGAGATGATTTTCGACTCAAATTTATTTCATGATTATATTTGCAAGAGCAGGGGCAGAGAAAATGATAGGGAACATAGACTTTTAAGTCACTTAATTTGTATATCACCCTGAATATTATTCATAATACAGGGCATATCAAACAGATATATCGTTAGTAATTCTCATAAATGTAAAACTTTTGACTCATTATTAATGAAAATATAATTATAAAGGGTCACAAAAATGTTATTGAAATTAACCCCTACTTTGCCTAAATTAATAACATATACGTATTTAATGAGCACAGGTATGCGCACAAGGAGAAATTAAGTGAAAAGGATTTGACTCCGGAGTCCGGAGTCAAATATCAATATATCTACCTAAGTTATACGGTAATTATTTATATTGTAATAAAATTGCAATCTATTATAAGATAGCAATTGAAACGGATATTAATTATCAAAGAAATACTGATTGATATGTCATAAGACAGGATATAATGAATGCATAATAAGGGGTATTTCTCTATATTTCATTATATAGCCCTGAATACTTCCTGTTCTTATGAGTATAAAAACATTTGTAAAATCATTCATAATTGTCAATAAATTTCATTCAAACTTATGTCAGTTTTCTATCATTTATTGTAATGAAATATTACGGCAAAAGTGAGTGTATTTGTTGTCCACCTGTTATCAGATTACAATATCAATTAGATAAACTACCTTGTCAAATTAATTGAAATTTAAAATATTTTACAAATTCATTTGATTTAAAATTTTCAACATCTGTTGCGTCATCTATTAAATTATCCAGCCTGGTACCTTTCATAAAGAGGATGGTAAAATCCTTGTCTTCTCATATGTGCTTCAAATAAAGCTGATGATAAATAAGACAGGCCTAACCACATCACTAATAGACCTCCACAATCGGATACAAATGAAATAAATGTCATCTTAAATATCGCTTCTAGAGATAGGTCAGGCATTTGACCATGCTTGATTTCTATTGAAATCATATCTTGGCCGTTTTTATATTTATCTGTCATTTTCCCATCGAAGTCAGTGTTTGCTGTAAAATATGTAAATTTGAAGTTAAGGGGGCATTTGAACAGACATATGTGCCAAATACTAGTGGCCATCCAATCAGGGATCTTTTTATTAACACAAAAAATTGAATTATTATTAAGCACTGGACGCCGAAGCAAATAATCGCCGATTGGAGTACATACATCATCAATAACATTTTTAACCTGGTCCAAATAACAATTATGAATGCAATCGCTTTGCATCCTGTAATTTGGATCGAGGTTATTAAAATGATAATCTTTACAATTATTATTAGACCCAGACTCTAAGAATGTTGTTTTTAATTGATTGTATGTCAATATATTATTTGTGTTTATTTGAAATCTCTTGAAATTATCTCCCATTGAAAACATCGGTAAACTGTTTGCTGAATGAATGGCCAAATATATTGAACTGTCTGGACCAAGAGGATATGATAATTTATCATGGATATAATAGATACGAAACATTTCTGTGTTCAAAAATCTTTCTCTCCATGGTCCATCTATGCTACTAAAATAGGTGAAACATTTGAAAACTGTTCCGTGATAATAATAAATAAAGCTTTCAATTGGTGCAGTGTCAATTTTAACTACAAGATCAAAATTATTTTTGAAAACAAATGCATACACATTTAATCCAGAAGCATTAATGCTTAGTTTATCAAATAGATAACTAATATTAAATTGGTCATTTAAAATCTCTCTCTCAAATTTTCTATAGTATTCCACAAACGACGCAGGATCAATTGTTTTGTTTTCAATTGTATTCATATATTTTGTAAACAATTCTTCGTATGTTTTATTAACCTTTGATATTTTCTCAAATGAGATGAATTGATCTAGGCAGATTGTAATTGCAGGTATGTTTTCTTTATCAACCGGGTTCATCTTGATGTTAACTTTTGTATTGCCATTGTAATAAATATTCACTAACTGACTACTCTGATATAAATATCCAATGATAAACATAAATGACCAGTATGATTTAAAGTTGAAAAACTTGTTATAAAGAATTTTTAAATTTGCTTTGATATAAATAAGCATGGTTGATTAATAAATTTATTATCACAATAATAAATATAAATGATTTTACGCAACAACTTTGTAAATTATAAATTGAATAAAGGTAATATTAAATTTTATACACTTCAATGAATTTTTCCAAACACTATCGCTCAGTGTTCAAAGTGTACTGGGTCTCAAAAAGCGTTTGAATATATTTTTATTATAAATCATTAAATATAATTTATTTAATAGCCTGTTTGCAATTTCTATTGCTAAATGTACCTGTGATCAATTTGATTGTTTTTAATGATATATGATTAATACTTCACTATTGCTTATGAGTTATATTTATTAGAGGACTCCGAACATAAATAAAACAAAATGATTGTATTGTTTCACAATTTATATCAATTAAATTGATTTTCAAATAGTTTCCCAATTATTATATACTAATAATACAGTATATTATGAATAGATTTAATGAAATAATGATTGTGTTTATTGTGATATCTTTCTTAACAACCAAAGTAACCAATGAAAAATAAAATTATACAAGGTACTGTATTAATCAATACTTACAGTATTATTTCAGTTTTCATAATATGTTTTTATGAAAATAAAAGAAAAAGTGATATTAAAAGAGATTTTTTTTATTGATTTTGTGATAAAGTTATTGCAAAATATTTTACAAACTTTGAAACTATTGATCTAGATGAGTTCAATATTCAATAATCAAATATAAATATTTTTATTAAATTTATTTATTTTTTATTCAAAAAAGTGAATGACTTTTATATAAAACAAATAAAAAGTGAAAAACAATTGCAAAGAAAAACATCAAAAAAATATAATTCAATGCTTTGTAAGCATAAGAATCACTCGTTTTCTCTGTGTTTACACTAAATTTCAAAACTATTATTACATTGTCTTAAAAATAGTAACAATTATTTTCATATCAAATGTAAAACTATTTAAAACTCAGTGTCAAATAAAATCACATTTTTTATCATAAATGTTGAGAAAATAAGTCAAAAATAAGATTAAAAATAAATAATTATTTTAATTATCCTTTCATATACTTGATTGAGCAATGTAATTCATTTTAATAATATTCAGCATAAATTTAATTAAATAAAATTGATTTATAATGGTATTTTAATCTAAAAATGTACTTTCTCACTATCAAGTTATACTTCAAGGTCATTCAATAGGATACTATTATAGTATAGTAGAATATTCTGATAATTAATCTGGCAATAGTACCAGGCTTTAATCAGTTGGCAGATATGTTCAAGGTTATTTTTGTATTTAATATTCAACAGACTTTCACTTCATTTAAGACTAAATCCTTTGAAATGTCTTTTGAATTCAGTTTTTGATTTCAATTCATAGAAAAAACTGTAAAAAAAGCTTAAAAACCATTTTTAAGGTCTCATCTCAAGGACAATGATCTCACTGTTTGAACGTAAATAAACTAAACCTCTACTCAATGTTTGGTACCTTTTATACACGCATTCAATATGAAAGCCAATATAATAGCAGTGAATATAAGGTACTAAACACTCGACACATAAATAGTCTATTGTTTGTGTTATCGCGACATAAATCTAATTAAAAGTAAATATTTATTTCAATCAATGAATGAATGATTTGAAAGACAATTGAAAACTCAAAACCAGTTTGTCTTCAGAAGAAGAATCTGAAGATTAGAGCCGAAGAGTAGATCCGAAGCATCCGAGCGATCGGTGACCACCAATGGACTAAACAATCGGATCCAACGGCGGAGACAACGACTGCAGAAGCGATGAGAAGTCGCAGCAATTCAGGCGTTCGTCTCGATTACTACCAGAGGATTGTCTACCGAACCATTTTGGACCATCAGGTCTGACCCACCCGTCCACTGGACACCACCAACCCCTTAATCACACCCTCTTTCTCCCACAGAATGCGGTCACAGGTCTTCTGCCGACCAGTCATTACCACCAGAAGAATGAGAGCCCTTCAGACCACGCGTGGGTTAGGGATAACCTCTACTCAATCCTCTCGGTGTGGGCCCTCTCTATGGCCTACAAGAAGAACACCGACTTGGATGAGGACAGGGCTAAGACCTATGAGTTGGAGCAGTCGTGCGTCAAACTGATGAGAGGACTACTGATGGCAATGGTTAGACAAAAGGACAAAATAGAGGCCTTCAAAGAGACTCAGTCGGTGTCGGACGCACTCCACGCCAAGTACTCGTCCGATACGATGCTGACAGTGGTCGGCGACCACGAGTGGGGTCACTTGCAATTGGACGCCACTTCCCTCTTCCTCTTGATTTTGGCCCAAATGACGGCTTCGGGTCTTCAGATTGTCTTCAATTTAGATGAAGTGGCGTTCGTCCAGAATCTGGTCTTCTATATAGAGAACGCCTATTGTGTTCCCGATTACGGCATTTGGGAAAGGGGTGACAAAACTAATCACGGATTACCGGAGCTCAACGCCAGCTCTATCGGTAGGTCCTCCTCACCCGCCAGTGCTTCCAATTGATTGTTTTGCTTCTCTGTGTCTAAGGTATGGCCAAAGCGGCGTTGGAGGCCATGAATGAACTCGATTTGTTTGGCGGTCGCGGCGGTCCCTCTTCTGTGATACATGTGTTGGCAGACGAGGCCCAGAAATGTCACGCAGTCTTGCAGTCAATGCTTCCGCGAGAGTCCAACTCCAAGGAAGTGGACGCAGCGCTCCTTTCAATCATAGGCTACCCGGCCTTTGCACTCGAGGACCAGGAGTTAATTAATTTGACCCGAAATAAGATTAAATCAAAACTTCAGGGAAGGTATGGCTGCAAACGATTCCTTAGGGACGGCTTCCGTACCCCTAAGGAGGACCCGACGCGCCTCTATTACGAGCCCTCAGAGCTCAAGGTATTTGAGAACATTGAGTGCGAATGGCCTCTCTTCTTCTGCTACCTCATACTGGACGGCCTGTTCAATGGGGAACGGGATATGGTTTGTGTACACAAACTATACGCTCATATCTTAACTAATTTATTGTGACTATAGGTTGAAGAATACTCGGAAGCACTCGACGGCCTGTTGGTTAAGACCGAAGATGGCCTTAAGTTACTGCCGGAGATGTATGCCGTTCCCCAACATCTTGTGGAACAGGAGTATAAAGTGCCGCACAGTCAGGAAAGGGTGGCAATCGGTTCCTGTCCTTTCATGTGGGCTCAGAGTCTATACATTGTCGGACGACTACTACAGGAGGGGTTTATAGCGGCGGGAGAGTTGGATCCACTGAATAGACGACTGGGCGCTGAGAAGAAACCCGATATCGTTGTCCAGGGTTTGTATGCTTTTCACTAAACGACTGACAATTGAATTGTCTTTCCATTGAATTAGTGGTCATTTTGGCGGAGGATAACAAAGTGCAGGAAAAGTTGGCCCAAAATCATGACATCCATATCCAATCGGTGGCAGAGGTGGCGCCCATTGAGGTACAACCGGCCAGACTTCTCAGCCATTTGTATGCATACTTAGGCCATAACCATAAGTTAGGCCTTTCGGGCCGTCAGTCCAGAGAAGTGGGTCTTTTGAGTACAAGTAAATTGTATTCACTGCAGGACAAGGTGTTTGCGTTTACACCACAGGTTCGGCTCATTGTCTACAGACAAAGGAAAGGCTGTTTTGGACTGAATTAACTCTTATTCCCGAACAGTTTGTCGACGACCGCCGCTATTACATCGCGTCCGACACTAACCTAATGTTGGATACGTTTAAGTCGGAGATAGCGTTCCTTAAAGTCAATTGGCGAATGTTGGGCCGTCCGACGGTCGTCATACCTCTCAGCCACAGGATTATCGGCGGTATTGTCTACCTTTCCATCAATTAATTGATCTTTAATTACCACTAATCTAAACGCAGAGAACGACAAAATACCCCTTTCCATGATATCGACCCTTAAAAAGCTGAGGAGTGGTTATCTGAACGGAACGCGCGTAGTCTTGGGAACGTTGGACGACTTTCTTAGGACTTCCTGCATCACAAGCCTTAGCTTCTTGTCCAACACCGAAGAGGGAGATCCCGAAGGACTCAACGATAGCGTCAAAGAGTTTTTGGAAAAAGAGCTCAAAAAGCCGTTTCTCCGCAAAATCTCGCGACAGGTGTCCGCCAAACGCAAAATCAGTATCCGTTCCCGAAAGTCGGGCGTTTCGGGAATTATTAAGAGGACACGCTCTATACAAGTGGATCAATACGACCCGGGTTTGAATACATTACCCCTTAATAAGGGGCTGTTATTTATTATTACGATTTATTGCAGACATAAGTCAATTGCGAACTTCATATCTGGAGAGCAAAGCTGGCGGCCATACCAGTGCTCATACTAGCGGTCAGACCAGTGCCTCATCCAATCACTCGTCCTCTCATTCCTCGCCAATCCATGAGTGCCTTTCACCTATGCTTGACAGCACCGACAGTGTCGACGGCTTTCCGGTCAAAATGGATACTTCCCGTCCCTTAGAGAGGCGTATTCGAGGAATGTCTGAATTGCATATCAATGAAGACATCAAAGATGAGGAACTGTTGACAATGTACAGGGAGGCCGAGCTCTTGGAGGAACAGGCAGACATACTTCACTACCTGTTCTTCAATAAGTAATTGGTTTCGGCTTTTGACGACAAATGCATATTAATTAAGGTTTTCCTCATTTCAGAGGACTTTCGTGGGAAACGGGTTTAGGAAACGGAAAGCCGATGACAGTCCGCGATCTTCTCAAAGAGCTCTACGAGAAGGCGGCCACTGAGAAGAAGTGGGCGTTAGTGCGACACTCGGCCGGAATGCTCGGCAAACAAGTGGAAGATTTGGCCAAATCTGTGGCCGATTTGTTGGTCAGACAGAAGCAGATCACTGTTGGAATGCCTCCGCATTACGAGCAGGCAATCCTGAGACCAATTCCGGCCAAAGACTTGCGGCAAATCATAGACCAGACACACGGCGGCGATCAGAGCACAGCGATGTTGACACAGGAGTTACTCATATACTTAGCGATGTTTATCCGAACGGAACCGCAATTATTCAACGAAATGCTTAGACTAAGGGTTGGACTCATCATACAAGTGATGGCCTCAGAGTTGGCCCGCGCTCTCAAGTGCGACGGCGAGGAGGCGTCCGAACACTTACTTAACTTAAGTCCGTATGAAATGAAGACACTTTTACATCACATCCTAAGCGGCAAAGAGTTTACGATAAAAAGCGGTAAATATTTGCATACCTTTCCACACATTTTTACGTCTGTTGTGTCCGCACAGCCAGGAGTGGTCGGGTGTCTATCATTAACGATAGAATGATCAGCAAAAAGAGTTTTGTGGACAGCATTTCGCCGATCACTGAGAACAGTATTAATGAAGACGAAGAGTATAGCTTTGAAGGGGACAGACAGGGCCAGTGGCTAAGGCGTCGAAGACTGGACGGCGCCCTCAATAGAGTTCCCATTGGCTTCTACTCTAGAGTTTGGTCTGTTCTGGAAAGGGTTTGTTGCCATTTGATTCTCAATATAACGTCAACTGATTTATTAAATCCCTTTCCCCTTAGTGTCAGGGAATAGCCATTGAGGGCCGGATTCTTATGCAACAGTTGACTCGTGAGATGACGTCCGAAGAGTTAAAGTTCGCACTACAGGCCGAGTCTGTTCTCAATTGTGTGCCTCAACCGGAATACAGACAACTGATGGTCGAAGCGCTGATGGTTTTGACACTTCTGGTTGAACAGGAAGGGGTGAAGACATTAGGGGGTGTTATAAACATTGAACAACTGGTCCACAGAGCGAATCAAATCTTCTTAGAGGACCAGGTATTGTATGCGAACAAAGATATACCGTTCCGTTGTTTCCGACAAACGATTTGTTTATTGTTATTAATCACAAACCTGTCCTTCCGTTTCAGCGTGAGGTCAACGGCGACTCCACCCTCTGCTGTGCCTGTAATGCCAACCAACGGATCACATACTGTGGCGGCGCCGCCAATATATGCCAGGTTTGTGTCCAATCAAACGGTTACTCATTTTTACCGCTCTTTTCATTCATTTTCATTGCCTTAACAGCACTTCTACGACAGCGCGCCGTCGGGTAACTACGGAACTATGACTTATCTGATCCGAGCTGTGGTCACAACACTGGACTGCATACCCAAGAGTGGTATCGAGTGCTCTGTCAGTTGAAAGCCAAACCACTTTAAGAGAATCTCTTTTTTATTATAATTTAGACGTAAATATGTTTTTGACTTTAATTTTCACTTATTTTACAAATCATTCAATTATTTAGACATTTGTTTAGAGCTTTGTTTCTCTAACCCCTGATAAGGGGGCAGAAATTTCTTACCCCTGAAATGGGGCTCAAATTTATTTCATTTATTTCCCTTTCCACTCTGATATTACTGTATATCTGAAGGAACGGTAGTTTTTTTAGTTATACCTTCCAAACATTAGGACCAAAGTATGTATATATCGGTGCTCTTATCGACGCCTACAGGCGCTGACACTTTAGTTATGGTTTAGTAAACCATTTCAATGCAAATATTTAGCGAATTCCAGGAAAGGCTCAAAATTTAAACTCATTTGTCACTAAAATGACAATTAATTCATCATTCAGTGGCACCAGTGCTACGCGAGTGCCCAGTGTTGGGCCACA
Organism: Pantelozetes paolii; assembly: GCA_034687845.1. Taxonomy (NCBI): domain Eukaryota; kingdom Metazoa; phylum Arthropoda; class Arachnida; order Sarcoptiformes; family Oribellidae; genus Pantelozetes; species Pantelozetes paolii. The sequence continues at coordinate 9,017 of JAQGAT010000213.1, forward strand.
GACTTACAATACACACCTATCCTATAGGGAAGTACTCTTCCAGTTATACCTCTTCGCAAACGAATTGTTAAAAACACTTCACATTTGATGTGATATTTGTTGTAATTTTTTGCCAATCATTGCTCACATTATAAACACATTTAGAGTTTATTTTAAAAATTTGTTTTAGTTTTGAAATTTTGTTTTTTATTAAACATTGCACTGCTTTTCGCAATCGAGTGCCCCATTGAGTGCCAAAACACACAGTTGTTATAAACAATAGTTATATAAGAGTTATATTTATTTCATTTAATGTATAGATTGTTCTCTTAATTAATAAATTTAATCATTATTTTGATGAAAATGTGATCAAAAAATGCATTCATTTTTGTCTTTCAATTGATATTTTTTTTTGTTTTTAAAAAACCAAACATTGTTTTCATTTCAATACTATTTAACTCTCAATTCAGGGGTTATTATTGCGAATATCATCCCTTTGACTGAACTCCAGGTTAATTATAAGTTTGCGGTTTTGTTATAGACTTTTGTCGTTCAAAAACATTGCAATTATTTCATCAAACGTTAGGAGAAAAGTGTAGAAAAACTCTTTGACTGTCTGTCGATATAATGAATAAAATGATTGCATAAAAGAGGGTTTAATATGAGAGAGAAATCTATAGATTGATTGCAGTGTCAGATATCATGCGGTCATTCCTATGCCTGTGAATCACGTATTGCCGAAAGAGAGTGTATGTGCGCTGACTGTGCACTGAATTCCCAATGCGTTTCGTTGTACAGAATATTCTGTAACTGAAAGCCTTTTTGAACTAATTTTTCTGACTTATTGTCTAATTATGTAATTTAAATATTGGGCACAAATGCGCGCACTTTTTCCCTACCCTCTCCCTCTCTGGCCCCGAATCCCAGTGCTCGTCAGAAGCAGGAAGTGGTGGACAGACATGCAAAATGAAAATATTATTCTTTGAGTGCAATCGCTTTTCACTGATAATTGATTTGCAGATGATTTCAATCTCATCAGAGAATTGGAGAAATATTTTTTTCAATGGAAACAAAAATCAAAATATTTTTAAACAAAATTCAATCAATTTTTTTTGAAAACAAGTTATGAAATGAAAAAACAAATGATTTTTTCATTAATGAGATAACAATTCAAATGTAATAATGAATATGTTTTTAGCTTTGGCTGCGCTTCAGTCCATTTAGTTCAAGGTTTTGGTCCACAATATAGGTATGTGGGGCTGAGGTTGTCATGTATCACCTCTATTGATACTACCAGTGCTGAAGAGTTGGACATTAAAAACAATTGTTATCAAACAATACACTAAAAAATTCATTATCACTTGGAAATGAAATTTTAGTCAAAATATGATTGCTTTTCATTGAATGGCAATAAAAGTAGGAAAAAAACATTCAATCAAATAGACTATAGGTTTAAGCGTTTGGTAAGCGTTGTGTCTCTCCAAAGGGATTGGCTTTAATTGTCTGTTCGGTTGGTGCGGTCACGTCCTAAGCCTAGTTTCCATAACAACTTTTCGGTGCTCTACTCCGCCTTTACAACCAAATATAACTGTCCACTCAATGGTTACTAATAACTAATTCGCGAGAAATTAATGCTAAAAAAGCATTTCATATCAGTTGTGATATGTGTTTGAGAGCCACTGATGAGCGCACCGTTAGCCTCAATAGTGATTAGCTATGCATTAAAGCAGTTCTTCACTTTGAAAGCACTCTTATGGCTATTTGTGGTGAGTTTTGAGCGCAGATACCAGAGCTATGCCGCCAGTGGTCCAAAATGACCACAATATCAATGATAAGAATAATAATAGTAATGAAAACAATAGTAATAATAATAATAACAGAACTGATGGACAGAATAGCGATAAAAGTGAAACTCAAAGTGAAGTTCAAAACTCCGACAAAGAAAGTGAGAAACGAGTGGACGAGGGCTTCGTCAGCGACGGCAGTGAGAAAAGGCACCGCAAAGCCGCCCAAATGAATAATAAAGATGGCCAGGGTTCACCCAAAAAGCCCATCGCACAGGATATTTATGCTAATATACCGGTGTCGCCGTCTAAAGCTAAGCCTATTGCCGCCAATACCCAAGTGCTACAACAGGTTGACATTAGCGATGCCACCAATTCTCTGTCCAATCATATAAACGGTGATAGTAATGGTGAGAAACGGCTGGCGCCGGCACCTAAGGATGTTTACGGCACGTTCCCAGTGTCGCCACACAAGTACTCGGGCCCTATAACGCCCGTCCAAACACTGAAGAAGGTTTCGCTTCAGGAAACACAACAAGAGATCCAGAGGTCAAAGCTGGAGGCGACGGACACCAAACGAGTGGCCAGACCTGAGACCAAAATATTAGAGCAAATCCACGTTTCAATACCTGTGCAACAACTGGATATTACAGCGCCCGTACCCATCTCGCCAATGCCGTCGCCGCCTCCCCGGCCCAGACCTGTGCCATCAAAACCGATACCAAAGACTTCACTTCAACCAAAGCCGGTTCGTTTGGATCCAATCCCGTCCTCTCTGTCGCCATCGCCTTCTCGTTCACCGAAAGTGCCGTCCCGTTCCACGAAACCCAGTAATAATAATCTAACCCCTAAGCTGACCCCTAAAATGGCCCCAACGCTCACCCCTAAAGCATCGCCCATATCCTCCCGTTCTCCCTCACGAGAGAGAGCACCGGCTCCTCCATCTTTACCTTCAGTGCCCTCTCCCAGGCCTTCGCGTAAAGACATTCCTCAGCGAAAAGACACTCAAAAGGCCTCTAAAGAGACGCCGAAAAGCACCTCAAAAAGTACATCTAAAGAGAGGGTGTCCTCAAAAGACCGGAGTCTATCGAAGGACAGGTCACCCGGTCAGAGGGCCGGTCCCCGACAGTCATTGAGAAAATCTTCATCTCAAATGTCGGGCGGTTTACTAGACCTGTCGTATTTGGACGAACCGATAGCGAGTACACCCGTTTCCTCTGTCGGTAAAAATAAAGCGCCCGCAGACTTCAGCCACAAGTTGATAGCCCTGTGCAGGAAAGGTGATTGGGTTGGTGTTGACACAGTGCTCAAGTATGCATTCAAGCATAACATAGACCCGGATGTGAACGCTGTCTCCGAGAACTCCGGTTGGAGTCCATTGATGTATGCGTGCAAAGACAACCGCATTCAGATTGTGGAACAGTTGATTGATCTGGGCTACCCGGTCAACTCCAGGGCTAAGGTTTGTCTTATACTATTAGTGGGACAATTGGGGGGTGAGAATGGGTGGACAGTTGGGTAAACGTATAGAGTATTAGTGACTGAAAAATGAGGTAATGTTTGAATAAAACTAAGGATTTATGAAATATTTTCCATAAATTTATAACTTCAGAGTCATTTTAAATAATCAATATCTAGTGCTGTTGAACTAAACTGGGTCAATTAAGAAAGTTCAATTACTATACTATGTAATCTTTGACCCTGATATTCATTAATAGTTACTTTGAGGGAAAGGTGTATATAATTGTGAGAATGCTATCAATTATTAATGACTTTTGACTAACTTTTGACCGAATATTTGCGTTGAAGGACGGCATAACAGCCCTGCACTTGGCCTGTGCTTTCGCTAGAGAGGACACAATCAGAATGTTATTGGTCAATAAGGCCGACCCTATGATACCCGGAGGGGTTGGTATACTTCAATAAAATGAATACTCAATAAAAGTTTTCTCATAGGAGAAGAAACAGCTGCCGATCCATGTCTTAGCGCAGAAACCTACCGGTGCTGTAGTGATACCTTTGCAGCTTATCCTCAAGTCATGCCCCAAAGAGGCCCGGATCACACCCGACGGTGTAAGTGCTCAATGATTTTATAGTCACTTAAAAAGCAATTCACAAATAATTGAAACACTTTTTAATTAAATATCAAATGTTTTGCGAAATGTTTTTGTGTTTAACTCTTTTGCCTATCGTTTCGACACAAACACTCCACTCATCAGTGAATAGACTATTGTTTTAAAAGTAAATCAATAAAAATGTGACAAAAAGTAAGCCTTTTATTCATTAATTACTATTTTATGGATGCCTTCCCTTCAGTGCAACACAAATACATATCATTAAAAACAAAGCCATTATTAATGAGATTTAGATTTTAAGCAATTTATAGCAAAAAAAAAGTCCGAAATTAAACGCCTTTTTCGGGTTTTGTCACTCATTTTCTTACACTCTTTGCCTCCAAAGGATGGAAACATTGCACTATTCCTGGCCCTCGACTGCGGTAATCACGGAATCACCAGAGAATTGCTCAAAGACTTCAACAAAGAGCAGACTTCTATCAAAAAGCCGGGAAGTGATGAGACGGCTGTCCATTTGGCTATGAAGAAGAAAGACTTAGATATGTTAAGACTTATTGTCGACAATGGAGGCAAAGTTGATGTACAGAATGTAAGCCCAATCGCAACTACCCTTCCCATCAAATATGATTATCTGATAATATGCACCTGAATTAGGCCGACGGTCAGACAGCGCTTCATTTAGCGTCCATGGCCGGTGAGGAGCCGTTTATAAAGTACTTGCATCAAGTTGGCGCCAACCCTAACATCCAGGACAAACTGGAGCGGACGCCCCTCCACTTGGCCACAGAGAACGGACACATGAAAACCGTGGACTTCTTGACCGAGAAATTCAAGGCCTCAGTGCACGAGAGGACAAAGGTTTCAATGATTTGCTCATTCAGTCAATTGTTTTTCATTTCATTGTTTGGGAATATTTTTTGCGACAAATTCTTATCAATTATTCAATCGTTTGACAGATTTGTAGCAATTTTTTTCACATTATATTTATTTATACTTCGGATCCAATAATAGATGAGTTCTTTGACCCAAATGTCGTCAAAATTTATGACAATTTATTGACACTAAAACAAAATTCTCACAAATATTACTGAAAGAGAGGGGAATGTTATCAAAGTTAAGTGAATTCCAATCCCTTTCCCTTTAATTAAATCATAAAAAACAGAAATACAGTAAAAATATTTTGATAGAGAGTCACAGAAAGGCTCACATTTACAGCACTTGTTTGTTAACCACCAATTGGTTGACATCCCTAGCTATCCCTTACATAAAAGTCAATAATTGCTATCACTTTCTGTTGAATTGATGCGAAACTAATGACTAATATTTAGTTTAAGTGATTTATTCCGGGTCTGAGACAACAAATAATCGTTTTGTTCATTAGGTTTGGAAAAATCAAATAATAATAACATTCCCTAAGCTTTGAACTCATTATTAATGAAAATCATAACAAATCTAAACAATTATAAACTGATTGATAGGACGGAAGCACTTTAATGCACTTGGCGTCGGCGGCCGGTCATCCGGGCACTGCTATGGTCTTCATGAAGAAAGGGGTGGCATTGCATATGCCTAACAAAGTATTAAACACTTAGACGTCTAACATATCATAAATCCTATTCGTCTGATAGGCCGGCGCTAAACCTATTCATATGGCCGCGAGTAGAGGCCACGTAGAAGTGGTTAAAGCTATTGTCCAAAAGGGGGAAAGTGTTGACGCGAAGACAAATGTGAGTCTAATTAATGAAAATCAAAATGCAATCAATTGTCTCAAACTGTATATCAGGAGGGCTTCACTGCACTGCACATTGCCGTACAGTCAGGCCATGAGAAGGTTGTGGAAGCACTGTTAGGTATGGGCGCTGCTGTCCAGCTGACGGCCGGGAAGAATGGCGAAACACCGTTGCATACGGCGGCCAGAATTGAAAATGGCTTCAAATGCGTGGAAATGTTGATCAAAAGTGGCGCTCAAATCAATGCCATCGAAGATGTGATCAAAGATTATATGAATTAATGTCTGAGTTATTGATAACTATTTTATTTCACAGAACGGCGAAACACCCCTTCATTTCGCTGCACGTCAGGGGTATTTAGAAATCTCTAAACTACTGCTCGAAGATAAGGCCAACCCTACCCTCCAGAACGTCACCGGAGAGAATGTGTTGCATATTTGTGTAAAGGACTGTCATTACCCGATCTCACAGAACATAATCCAAGTGCTCGGCAAAGATGACGCCAAAAAACTGGTCAATCAGGCGAACAAAGTCTGAATTATTTGCTTTCATTGATCAATAGTTTATTTATTTTTACCCCTTTTTTCACCTAAAGTCAGGGGAAAGTTCAGTACACTATGCGGGAAACCTATTGGCAAAGAATGCTCACTACGCTAATGAGGACAGGGATATGATGCGACTACTACTCCAGAGTGGAGGCAATCCATTGCTAGAGAACTCTGATGTGAGTCATTGTTTTCATCTATATATTGGGTTTTGCCCCTAAAAATCCTAAATTAGAGACAATTAAGGGGTATTTCGGAAAATTATTAGCATTAAAAGTTAGCCAACCAATCCCTGATTGACAACCTTGGTGATTTGAAACTTCACTATAACAGTGTTAAAGGAAGTGTTTGTTATTTAAATTGAGAGTAATTTTGCTGAAAATTAACACTTATTTCAATGAAATTGTTTTAAAAACACTTTTAATGTAAAGAAAGGCGAAAATCCCGTTCATTGGAGTTCAAAGTCTGGAAACACCAACACATTGCAGGAAATCATAAGTCTTTTGCAACCAATCGACGCACAGATAGCCTGCAATAAACAGGCGAAGGTATGCCTAAATCAATGCCATGTTTAGTGACTTAATTGAAAATTCACTGATATTTGTGTGCAATACTTGTCAGAACGGATGGCCACCACTCTTCTATGCGTGCTCTCAGGGCCACCCAGACATCATACGGATGCTACTCAACCAGAATGCAAGGGTTGATGTGTTTGATGAGGTAAGGGATCGGTATCTCTTGTCAGGGATTAGTCTAAGCGCTCAGAATAGCTGACGAAATGTTGACTTTTATTATCGCTTTTGAAAAACTAGTTTTAAAAATAACTTAATTTCAAAAACAGTCTATAATTTTGAGTAAATATTCTTTCAATTCAATGGAAAAACGATTTGTTTTTCTACCAGTGCTTGAATGCACACAAATTTTCTCATTAAAATCGAGACATAAAAACTATATAAAAATAAAATGAGATTTCATTTGCACTCTCAGTGAAGGCTGTTCTCAGTTTGTTGTTTCCAAATCTGATGATTAAATACTTTGAAATCTAAGCCTTAATTATGTAATGACATATCAATTGCAGTGAACTCTAACCAAGATCTGCTCAAAAACGTACACAAAATGAGTGTATATTTGAGTTTAATATTCAATAATTCATTTCTCATTAGAATTTCAGTCACTTTTTGTATCCATTAATGCATTAAAAGTACAGAAAAACAATGTTTTCCTCAAAAAATGAGTAAAAAATAAAAAACAAATTAATCTATGCTTTGAATGAATGGACAGAGAGGTCAGGCAGCCCTTCATATCGCCGCAGAACTGGGCCACGAAGAGGTGGTCGAACTACTCCTGGCCTCCAACGCCTTCGTCAATGTCCGCAATAAGCATGGGATGACACCTTTGCATTTGGCCGCCCGGCGCGGCTTCAACACCATAGTTAAACAGCTGGTGCTCAACCACGGTGCACTGTTAGACGCCTTTACCTTGGTAATGTTGACCCAGTAGTGGAGATGAGCTGCAAAACTAACTTTAGATATGCCTAACCCTAAGACCAAGCAAACGCCACTGCATTTGGCCGCAGAGAACGGACAGTTGGAAGTCTGTAATACATTACTGCAGATGAAGGCCGATGTGAACGCAACGGACAATGTATTTATGGCTTTCCCTTTCAATATGTGCTTTCATTTCAATTGTGAACACCCGGTTGACAGCACTCGCAAACGCCTCTCCATTTGGCCGCAGAACACGATCATTCAGAAGTGCTTAAACTCTTTCTTAAACACAATCCGGAGAGGCTGTCGGTGCCCAACAAGAATGGCTATACCTGTGCCCATATAGCGGCCGCGAAGGGAAGTGTGGCTGTGATTAAAGAGTTGATGCGTTTGAATCAGGAATCGGTCATAAATGCCAGGATTTCTGTAAGCAATGCCTACTTTTTAGTCCCTTTTTACTATAAGTTCAGTGTTTTGTTGGATTAAGAAAACCAAATCAACAACTTTGCATTTGGCCGCAGAGGGCGGGCACGTGGAGGTTGTTCGGGTGCTCTTGCAGGCCGGCGCTAAAGCCACCGATGAGAACGCCGAGGGATATACAGCACTTCATTTAGGTTTACATTGTTTTACGTTTGTGTCTAACACCAGATACTTAACATCCTATCCCTGTGCAGCGGCCAAGAATGGACACGTGAAAGTGTTGGGTGCGCTGAAGGAACAGTCGACAGCGCACTGGAAAGTCTGCAGCAGAAGAGTCAGTATATAATTGTCTGTAATTGACAACAGAGTTAACAAAAGTGCTATCAATAGATAGGTTTGACGGCCCTTCACGTGGCCGCGGCGTTTGGCCAGGCTGATTTTGTGGGCGAGATGCTAACCCAAGTGCCTGCGACCATCAAAAGTGAACGGCCACTCATCGACCCGAGCGGTGACGTAAGCATTGAATGCAAAAAAGTTGCTTAAAATTGTAATGACGTTTGAAATGGTCTTCAATGACAGTACGGGATAACACCTTTACATATGGCCTCACAGTCAGGCCATGAGAGTGTCGTTCGGCTACTACTCAACAGTCAGGGCGTGACTGTCGACGCGCCCACCGAAGTGGTGGTCAGTTGTCTCTCAATTCATATGCACTTTGAATTCAATTTCAATCAATACTAAACAATTGACTCCTTTAGGGAACGATACCAATGCATTTGGCGGCACAGGGAGGACACCTACTTGTGGCCGGACTTCTCATCAGTCGTACAACAGAGCAGTTATACCGGTCCGACAAATACGGCAGAACTCCACTACATTTGGCCGCTTCTTACGGCCACAGGGATATGGTTAACCTTCTCCTTGGCCAGGGAGCTCAGATCAATACTCAGGATAATGTGAGGAACAGTAGATAAAAGTTGACCAGTGTTTGAATCAATACTCTCATCGACAGAGAGGTTGGTCTCCATTACACTACGCCTCCAGACATGGCTTTCTAGAAGTGGTGCAGCTCTTGATGGACAGCGGCGCCGACCCAACCCTTCGAGCCAAAGACGGTAGAGTGCCGTTATGTTGTGCCGCCGGCGCCGGACATTTCCAAGTGCTGTCATATCTGTTCAAGAAAGAGCACAACGCGTTGAGTCTAATGGAAGACAAATCCGTAATAAATATGTCATTGAATTGAATATTGATTTCAAAATGCAATACAAATTGCTTTCAGTTTTTACTCGATTTGATGGTCTGTTCCAAACAACACGAGAATAAACCGATCCAGGAGTTCATTCTGGTGTCACCGGCGCCCATAGATATCGCCGTCAAGTTAGCCAAATCATACGAAAACCTCTCCCAGAAGGAGAAGGACAGGACTAAGGACTTGGAGGTCGCCTGTGAATACTGTGACCAAATCGCGACAGACCTGCTCTCGATCGCCGCCACCACTAACAACGCGGGCCGACTCTTGCGCGCCGTCGACCACAAGGGCACAGAGTTCTTGGATGTGCTCATTGAGTTGGAGCGCAAGGATGTGGTGGCGCAGCACGCAGTCCAACAGTATCTGACCAACGTCTGGATCGGTAACATGAAGTGGGCAGGGTGGAAGTTCATTCTACTCTTCTTCTCGTTCCTGGTCTGTCCGGCCATTTGGGTGGCGGTCTCGTGTCCAATAGGGAACCGGTTATCAAAGATGCCTATAATTAAGTTCATGTTATACTTGGTTTCCCACATCTTCTTCATCGTTATCCTCACCTTCACAACAGTGAACCCATGGCTTCCACTCTATAAGAACACCGGCCAATGGCCCCACTGGCACGAGTGGCTCCTGGCCACCTGGGTGCTGGGCGTCTTCCTGGCCGAGCTCACCAATCCGGCCGATAGGGACGGCTTGGGCGGCATCAAAGTGGTGGTGGTCTTCGTCTGCTTCATAGCAGTGATGGTCCACTTGTTGACCATAATTACCGGTATTTTTGATATCTTCGAAGAGGAGAGACGTCTTGTGATGCTCTACTGTCGTAACCAACTGTTGGCCGTGGCTTTGCTCCTCTCCTTCCTTGAGTTCCTCAACTTTCTCACCTTTCACCACCTGTTCGGCCCCTGGGCTGTCATCATCCGCGACCTAATCAAAGACCTGCTCCGCTTTCTGGCCATTTTGGGCATCTTTATGGTGGGCTTCTCACTGCACGTGTGCGCTATCTATCAGCCGGTGTTTCAGCCGCCGGACACACTGAACGGCACACTACCGAGCGTTGGCCAAGAGTTTCAGTCGCCGTTAGACACGTTTGAGATGCTCTTCTTCGCACTGTTCGGTTTGGTAGAGCCGGACTACATGCCACCCATGCACTTATCGCCGCCGATCGCCAAAGTGATAATGAAGTTAGTCTTCGGCATCTATATGATGGTCACAGTGGTAGTGCTCATCAATCTTCTCATTGCGATGATGTCCAACACCTACCAACGCATTCAGGCCCAGTCGGACACGGAGTGGAAGTTCGGTCGCGCGAAACTGATCCGCAATATGAATCTGACGTCACCGACGCCGTCGCCGATCAATGTCTTCATTGGTATCCCTTATATGGCGTTCGAGAAGTTGGAGCGCATCCGCAATGAGCGCAAAGGTCGGGTCGGTTTGGCCACTGCGGCGCTCGCACACCGGCCCAGCGTTGTGGCCACTAAGCAGTGGCTTCAGGGCCAGCGGCGCGCCTCCAGAGCCACCAGTCATATGAGTCGGACGTTAGGGCCGTCGCTGACCGAAGAGGGAGAGGCGCCCAAACCGATCACCGAAGTAATCAATTGGCCATCAATTGTGAAGAAGTATTTGGAGTTTATCGGCGCCATCGGTGTCGGCGGCGAAGAGAATGAGGACAAGGATGAGGCCAACGGTAATAATGACAATAAGAGTGAAAGTAATGCTTAACTTTTGGCCACAAATTGTCACTCAATTGGTCTCAAAGTGAATGCAATTGTTGTTAAATATTGTCTCAAATATTGATTGAAATTATTTCTCATTTCTTAATGTATTTTCAAATCAAATAAAAGTCTAAAAGTATTTTCAATTAAACAACTGTTAAGTGACTGAGCGTTGAGAGCACTGGTAGTGGGAATGGGTGGTCGTTGGTAGCACTGGTAGCCCAGGAATGGGATATTAAAGTATCAAAAAGTTTTCAAAAGTTTATTAGAGTGTTAATTATGGCTTGTGATGGACAAGAGTGAGCATGGTAAGACCAGTGCACATATTTCCCTATAACCTACCTGTGCTTACAAGGGGTGGGTCTGAGTGGGGCTCTAACGGCCTCTCTCTTAGGGATCAGTTGTTGTGTTTGGCGCCACTCTATCCAACAATAGTGGTATGAATTGACATAATATGAGATAAGCAGTGGTAAGGCAGGCCTTTCCAGTGCCTTCACTGCAGGCATAGACTGCTATCGATAGCATAAAGTGTATGCAAAGCCATAGGAAAGCCAGTAATGGCATAGAGACTAGCGGTTAGACAACTGTGCGATCGATTGGTGGCTTTGAATCGGGCGGTTGTGTTCACCAAACTTTGAGGATTGGGTGGAAAAGCCGGTTCACTTGAACTGTCCAATCACTGTCTCCCCATTGAAATGCTAGTCTCTATGCTGTGTATGCATTGAATGTATAGCCAATGCATAGCAAAACCCAATGTATAGCCTCTATGCGAGTCCCTATGCTATACAGCTATACAACGCTTACAATCGCTTCCCATTGGGTTTGTATTGGATTCGTATTGTGTGAGCACTGGCATAGACTCTGTGTTATAGACATAGGGAAAGGCATACAAACGCTATACTGAGAGCCATAGCACTGGTATAGCAGTAATACTAAAGTGAAGCTAACGTTAACTTCAACGCAGAGTTTAGACCAACTTTTTTCATCTGATTTTAACTGAAGACAAACGCCGAGGAGATATCGTAAGTGTCTGCCAATCCCTTACCCGAAACCTGATTATCGGTTAATTGTAACCCAATTTTGGGTTTCATTAGTACTTAACACCAATTTTCGGGTTTAAGTGACGCCAGTCTTGTGCTATAAGTGCGCGCTTTGTCTGCATTGCCTGCCATTGCCTTCAATGCAATGTATATTTCAATACAAGTATTGGGTTTTGGCTCTGCGTTAGTGTCTATGCCATAGACTTTGCTGCTGTGAGAGCACTGGTAGGCAGCCATAGAAGGCTCAGCACTATGTATGCAATGTTAACACTAATAGACTACCAGTGCTAACAACGCATTACTATTGAAGTATTGGTCCAAAACTCATATTAAAAACTGAATGGCATTTCATATATCGGACGGACGCTTATGTATGCCATTAGGCATAGGATATATGGTATACCAGAGCACTGGTAGCTGATTAGCGGCCAAACACTGGCCATTGTTTAGGAGGCCATTGTCTCAGTGTCTGTCCAACAGTACTGTTGACGTGTTGTCTAACTATAGGCTGAGTTCAAGGACTCGATGTTTGGCTGACATTACAAGAAATAAATTAACAAAATGTCTGATCCTTTGCGCTATAATAGGCACTCAATGGGCGCGCAGTCGACCCGAGATTGGCCTCAAATGCGGACAAAAAGTTATTAAATTAGGTTTTGATTACAAAAACGGTTTAATTGTCTCTTAATTGAGGATAAAATGTCGGAAAGGGTGTGACTTCGCAGCAAATGATCGCTAAAAACGGTGAACAAAATGACCCTCACTTTCGGTCGACTCTCATAGCAATTGGGGATAACTTTTTTTTGTGTTATATGTTTAGCACAGCATTTGAATAGCACTCGACTTTAAGCCCTGTCTTGAGTTGTAAACTAAATGTTAGTCTTTTTTTTGGTTATTTTTTTTTGCGATAAAATGTTTTATCACTCAATGATTAGAGGAGTCATTGATTCCCACAACTCATGAGTAGTGATGAGTCTTAAGACCTGTTGTATAAACACTGGATATTAATTGTGAATTTGGTTTTTGTCGGTGCGTTGATGGGAAAGATTGGTAAAGACGGTAAACCGAGGGGCCGTATGTCGGCCTATGCGTACTTTGTGCAGACCTGTCGTGAGGAGCACAAGAAGAAGCACCCGAACGAAAATGTGGTCTTCGCTGAGTTCTCCAAAAAGTGCGCCGAACGCTGGAAGGTATGTAACCGTCGCCTCACTGGCCACCCACGGGTCTGACCTCCGCTTTTACGCCCCCTTTCCCTTAGACAATGAATGATAAGGAGAAGAATAGATTCCATGTGTTGGCCGAGAAGGACAAGAAGAGATACGACGGAGAGATGGCTAACTATAAGCCCCCGAAGGGCGAGAAGGCCGGTAAGAAGAGGAAGAGGCAAAAGGACCCGAACGCACCCAAGCGTGCTCTCTCGGCCTTCTTCTGGTTCTGTAATGACGAGCGACCGCGCGTTAAGGAGACCATGAATGACGCCACTGTCGGCGAAGTGGCCAAAGAGCTCGGCCGCCGATGGAATGAGTGCACTGAAGACCAGAAGAGCAAATATGAGGCTCTGGCCGCTAAAGACAAGGCCCGATATGAGAAGGTATACCCCTTTTTGAGCGCTGTTTGCGATCGTTGTCTAATAGTGTTGTCTTTTTTCGGGCGGAATAGGAGGTGAAGGCATATAAGGCCAAGAAAGGCAAACCGACTCCACCGCCGAAGCCCGCGAAGAAGGAGGAGTCCGATGATGAGGAAGAAGAGGAGGAGGAGGAAGAAGAAGAGGAGGATGACGACGACGATTAGATGTCTGGCCAATGGACGGGCAGTCAGTCGACGCGTCTATTCATTGCTTTTTTCACATTTTGTTCATAAAATTTGTCAAAATATTGAATACTTTTTTGAATTTCATTTCAATTATAAAACAATTAATTATTAATTCATTAAAACAATTGTTTTCTTTTTCTCCCCCTTTCCCTCAGAAAATCACCCCTTCCTTAGCCCAAGCCATTACTCTCACATAACTGTTCATTTCATATGAGATTTCATTTTTGTTTTGTTCTCTGTTTTACTTATCATTCAAGTAATTACTACTGACTTTTGGGGCAGAGGTTGTAATCCTAATGTAATTTTTAGACTTTGTTTTTTGCTGTCAAACAATACATTCATTGATTATATAAAACAATAATTAATAACATTTTGTGTGAAAAAAAATCGTATACTTTAAATGTTGACTAAAATTAAATACCTGTCTCACTCTCTGTGAAAAGAGATTTTCTCTCTCAGATTCACCCGAACCTATTGACACGTGTTTTTGTGTGCCTCTCAAAGACTTCTCTGTCAATGGTTTGATTGGTTTTTCTCTCAAAAACTATATTAATATTTATTATTATTTTTTAATTGTGTTTTAGTGAACACTTTCGTAGCGTTTGTCGACTTATTGGTGATTAAAAAGCACTTAAACTTTAATTGCGAGATGAGTTGAGCTCTCTTTCAATTGTCTAATGAGTTATCGGTTGTTGTTTATTATCGGTATTAATAGCCCAACCGTTTGGTCAGAGGTTTTTGTGCTGTTTTCAGAGGAAAGAGTGATTAAAGTAATTATTTTAAAGGAGTTTTTATTTTAACTATAATTTCTTGTGTAAGCGCTTCCTATGAGAGCACTGGTAGACGATTGACAATAACACTGTTGTAAACGATAATTAAGTTAATCATTGAATAAGTCGTCGGAAATAAAAAACTTTTTCAAAATGTGTGTTCAAATTGTTTAAACTTTTTCTCTCTTTCAGCGGTTTTTTAAGCATTGAATTAGTGATTGGTGTTGAATGGGAATGGGGTTTAAGCACTGGTAACACAGGTCTGGGTCAGGTAGACAAAGCACTGGCGGTTTGATTAAGCGATAGTTAGGTATCCTTTGTCCGTTGAAAAGGCGATGAAATTAATTAAACACTTTAATTAAGCAAAACAGTGTTTTGTTGTTTAGCGTGGATTAGCAAGGTAGGTTATTATAGAAGGGGGGTCAATGACCTTGTTCCTTTATTTCCACCTATACTGACCTAATTTGACCCTAAAAATACCCCTGAATTTATATGAGAGGTCAATTTGAATAAGATTTGAATGGACTCCTAATTGTGTTAATCAATTGTACAATCAATGTCTGGCCTTTACTTTATGTATGGATCCACTGAAGTGGTGGACAATTAATGAGACAAACAATTGAGTGATTGTCTGACAATCAGTAATGACTTAAGCGTTGAAGAGATGTCAGCACTCTATGAGAGGAAACCATTGATTCAGTGATTGTTTACAAAAATAAAACACATTTTTTTGGTCCAAAAATATTGCAAACAATTTGTGGCCACAAATGTCGGACCCGTTTGCGGTTAAAGTGGGTGAGGAGGAGCTCAGAGGCCGACCCTTTTACCCGCACGACACTAAGGACAGGGCACAGGAGCTCCTCAACGTTGACTGGAAGGGCAGGTATAATGAGCTCAAGAACACCAGGGATTGGGATCCGGAGAAGGACTTCACGGGTATTAAACGACTGGGCGATAGTTACCACCCTTTGGATCCCTTCTTCAAGTTTGATGGCGTCCCCAAAGAGCACCAGATGTTCGACAAAGTCTGGTGGCCTATGGTTGGCGGCGTTGTTGGCACTATCAGCGGTGTTTGGGCCAACTGGGTCTCCCGAAGGCCACTGGTGTCCAATGTGTTGACCACTATAGCGGTGGGTATGTTGGGCACAGGGCTCGGACTCTTAGCCTATAATAACGGCCAGCGGAGAGCGCGGGAAAGGGATGCAGTGCTTATACATTATCTCCTCATTCATGAGAACGACTTTCCGAGGATTGGTATTACAATTCATTGCTCTTTTGCATACCTTTCCACACATTTAATCACTATTTGTCTAAATTTAAGTCAAATTTAATGCCATTTTATGTCTTAATCACTGATTTCTCGTCCCCTTTAATAGAGCGGAAAAGGTTTGGACAGTTAGTAAAGCCGTGGTATCCGTTCCGTCTCGGCACCGATGGCCTACATGTCGAGCCCTGAGTAGTGGACAGTCGGTTATTATTAGTTTAGTGATTTGAAAATTGATTTTTTAGTTTAAAGTCTGAATTGATTTCAAAAAATAGTTATAATTTCTATAATTAGTGTAAATATTATGCAATTATTAAACAAAAAGTTTAATTGACTTTAAACTTGTCGTCAATTTATTGATTCCCCTTTTGATGTCGAACCCCCTTTGAGGCCGCGTTTGATGTTGCGCTCAATGATGTCATAAATCAATGTTTAGTTATTTTGTTTCCGTTTATTATAATTGATAACAAAAATGCATTCAAAACTCCCAATAGTTATGAACTTTTTGTTTATGTTTTTTCTCTCTATTATTCCGGTTTTGTTTTCGTCATTAACTCAATGGATGGCCTGTTGTTAACCCTTCGGTGCCCTTTAGATCAGTAGACTTCTGGAAACGCTAACCTGTTTTATATCGATTACACCCTTAGACTTGTTTGGCTGTGAATAGCAGTGTCTGCTATTGAATAGCACTTCAAGTGAACTAATGGTTTGATATTTTGTAATAAAGAGCGCAATAGTGTATGAAATGATTATTTGATAGCAATATCTGCAGAATATTCCGGTTCTTCTCATTAATTCTGTTATTTGTTCAAGAACAGTTGAGATTTTATACAATGACCTTGTCTTGTCTCACGTAATTTTAAGGGTGATCTGTATTTCTAGGGGTTATTTGTTGGCAATTATTTTATTTATTCATTTGTCTGACATTCAAAGCTATTATTCATTAAATATTCAAAATATTTGTTGACTTTTTAGACATTTTATTAAAATTCAATACAAATAAGACTTTTAATGATATTTTCTAATGTTTCGCTATAACTGGTGTGATCCGGTTGAGATATGCTTTTGTTATGAGCAAGGTTAAACGGGCTGGTAGTTAATAGATAGGCTATTGTGCAAATACGCTATTGATTTGATTCTTATGCTGTAATTTATGATCATTTTCTGATCGTCGGATGAATACCAAGGATGTCTTGCAATGACAATTGAGTTTAACATTAATGTGAGAATAGGTTTAATGGAGTGAAAGGACAGTTGGATTTCAAGCCTAATGTTTAATAACATTTAATGTTTGCATTTAATTGTATTTTTTATCACTTATTAACATTTGATTATTATTTTTATTACTCCAATGACTCCACTCAGAGATCTGTTGTTAATATTTATATAAAATAAACTTTTATTTCATTTTATTTTCAAAATTATTGCATAAAATATCAAAACATTATTTTTTATTACATTTCTTGTGATTTTAATACAATTTTGTTAATCAATGAATTGTTTTATAATTATTGAGTGAATACTTGACTCAAAAAATAATAGGATTTACTCTGAAATCAATTTTTTTCTTAAACCTCTTGAAAAATGTGTTTTTTATGTCTCAATATCATCTAAATTGTGGTAAACTTCCTGTGCTTTAATCAATAAAATAGTTATTAAGGGATTTGTCTTATCTGACCGGGGATTCAATCAATCAATTGGATATGTTTGCACTTATAGCTTAGTAAAGAGCAGATTATTCTAGAAAATCAGAATATTCAAGGATAAATGGCTTAGAACCATGAAATGACCCAGTTCAATATAAAGTTTGATCATAATTACGATAATGATTGAGAGCTTATATTAATTTTCAATATACCCGTACCTATACTACTGTAATACCTGTGCTCTTTAACTTGATTTATGTCTTATTTGAGGCAAGAATTTCAGGAATTTAAACGATTGTTGTTTTTTGTCAACAATTGCGTCAAAATGTGTGTTAATATCAATGAAAACAAATTGAGTGATAGAAAAGATAAAATCAAAAGCAAATGAAAATTTTATTTAATGAGCGAATCATTAGCTATCGATAAGTGTATTCAATAAATGGCATCAATTGGACACAAAAATTATCTCATTATTAGGTATTTATAGCTTTGTTTTGAAATTGTGAATAATTTATTGACTTTGATATTACAATCACTGTAAACATGATTTCATGACATTTTTCTTCCAGGGGATTGTGTGCCCAGGGGTTTGTGTGTTCACGAATATGTTTCAGAATAAAATTGTTGGTGAAGTTTGTGATAACAAACAAATAATAGGAAAACCTATTTCTGTAATGATTTATACATTTGAGTGAAAAATATTGTATTATTTTTCACATAATTATTGAAATTCTTTGAAAGAAATTCAATAATAAGTTATTGTAGACTCAAATAGAGTATCAGAATATACAGTGTAATCGATGTATGGGTGCAAAGGGTCTGGTATTAAATATTATTGTATAACAGGAAAGGGTTAACTTGAGACTGTGATAATTGATACTGGTGATATATTTATTAGTTAAAGTATTGTTACAATATCTCAGATATTTGAGAATTCTCTAATCAATGATTATTTGTTTTATACCCCTTAACAACACCCCTGCGTATAGTGTTATTTATTTTTGATATTGATTTGAAAAATCTAATACTTATTTCAATACTTAACACAAGTATCACATAATTTAGATATTTTTTTGTGCAAAACATAAATTGAAATAAAACTAAGAATTCATTGAATATTTCTTAAGAAAAAAATCTAATCATAAAGTGATTGTAGTTTTGATGCAAAACACACTGAAATCTGAATTGAATTCAATGCTTATATAATAACAATAATTACTTCCTATCGATAAGTAATCGATCGCTTCTTCTCACAGATAACTGATTATAACTTTTAAGATAATCTTTCATATGATTCTTGTATTAAATATCTGTTATTCAAGTGCTCTTCAAAATTGTTTATTAGCATTGAAAAAGAGTCTTGAACATTTAGACAATAATAAAGACTCTATTATTGAACTATTTATTACTCAAATTGTCATTATATTTATAAATCCATTACTGAGTTCTCCACTGAAAAAGTGTTGAGATTTTTGAGATAATCGTTAAAATAGTGATTATTTCTGAAGGAATGTACACATCATTAGTCCATAAGTAAGTTTTCAAACGATTTTCTCCCAACACTTGAATCAAAAATATTGTTTTTGAAACTAATCTCTGATGTGAAGAGAGTTTAACTTAAATCTCTTAAAGTGTTTTATACTGTAATACAAAAAGTGATTTTCAATTCACCGTAAATATTGATTGTTTTGATAGCGATTTGAACTTTTATTCTGATCAGATAAGTCCTGAAAATTTATTTCATTCACTAATTCCGCTGCAAATCTAATATTTATTGCTTATCTTGTGATGAAATGATTCAATGATTTCTTACTTCAGATATCTGTTTGATATACTGTTACAGTAGTTATGTTGTATGGTAAATAAAGTTCACCTTGCTTGCTTTATATAGCAAAATATATTTTCTTACATCCAGGTCTGTTTGTAGATTATGAATAGGTGTTAATTTCATTTATATGTATAATTCAAAATCTTTAATTAAGAGTTTCCTATTAAAATTGAACTAGCTTATTTTTATTTTCTCCCCTTATCAGGGTGAATGTCTTGTGTGAAATGAGGTTTTGAATGAACTGATTATGGATTTATAGTTTTTTTATTATAAAATATTTTTTTTAAATAAATTTCAATTTCAATCAAACCTACATTAATTTAACAGACCTGGATACTCTGTATAAGTAAATACGTTTTGGTATATAAAGCAAGATCATTTGAATTTTAATTACAATATCTAAATGTCATGAAAACACTATTTGCTGTCAGTTTTCTCTCTCATTGAATCAGATTTGAAGACAAATTGTGTTTATTATTGGCTCTTCAATGATAAACAATTCATTGATAGGACTTAGTGTCAAAAATATTTATCAAAATTCTGTCGCTTTTGTTGAAAAAGTGATGAAATCAGCGAAAAAATCAATCAATTGTTGAATGAATACATGTTTTGTGTTCACAAAAAAGTGATTGATTTACAAAATAAATTGATTTCAATTGTGAAATAATTTTCAATAAAAAAGACCCTGACTTTCAATTGATTTTTATTCAATCAATTATATCAATATTTTTTTATTTGCCTTTAATTCGTGTGCAATAAAATTAATGTGCATTTTAAGGGGGTATTACAAAAACAGACTGCTCTCTAAGGCTTGCGTCAGAATCTGATGAATAAATAGCTAGTTTGCATAATGTTTAAACTGTGCAAGGTAAGTGTCTAATTTTTCAATATCATTGGTAATGAGTTTTGTGCATATAAATGGTGCAAACATTTTAATAATACCCCCTTTTATGCCCAATTGATGTCTGAAATTGAGTTTATTTGATGAAATTATATTCAAATCCGTTTTTTATATCAATTCTTATCATCTCATGAATTGTCAATATTTTTAGTCAGTATTGAATGACATTTGTTATTCATTGATGAAAATAACTTTTATTCATAAAAATCCATATTTTTATGAATAGATAAAAATTATTTACAATTTACTACAAAAAACTCAATAAAATTATGAATGATATAAAATATCAGAATGTAGTGGATACAGGTGCTTTAGATTAAAGGATATATTATACCTGTGCGGCACAGGTAGAGTATAACTGTATTTATGGCCATATTATGGAAAAGTTTTAACAAAGTATTGATAAAATAATAGATGTTTTTGATTTCCCCTCTGAAGACACGTGTGAATCATATTTGCAATCAATTTTAGGCATTCTTTCAGTTAATAAAAGTTAAGTTACAAACTGTAAACAAAATATTGAGTTATGATGGGCACAGGTATATATTTTTATCAGGTGTATTTATTGGGAGAACACCTGATGACGTTTTTACCTTTCTTCAATCAAATCACATTCAAATACTGTTACAGTGCTATTTGCAAAGTATTGCGGATTAGACTCAAGCAAACTTTTAAAATTCCAAAATTAAAGTACAATAAGCTATTTATAAATAAGTTTTTGATAATTAAAGCATTAATTTTGATCTAAACTATACATTGAGTTCACAATTGATGTGAAAAACTGAAAATCAGTGTTTAATTATAGAAATAAAAATATCACTGAATATCTCTCACCTGAAAGCAATAATTCACATAAAATGTCAAATGATATCTGAATTATGAGTTTACACTGAGACTATTGTTTTGGTAATTAACTAATAAAACAAACATTAATTGAATAAATGAAACGAAATATTGTTGTAATAAAGATATGATTAAAAATATATAACACAAGAAATGATTTGGCATTTAATTGACATTAATTTTTCAAACACAACGAAACGCTTATTCAGTTCTGAGCTCTCAATGAGAGAGAGAAAGACAGAAAAGTTTTGCAATTAATAGACAAAAGCCTTAATAATAGTTGCGATGATTTGACTTAAAATTCAATAAACAGTTTATTTTTGTATTGAAAAGAGTATATCTGATAAACAAAAATCGTTATCAGTATTACATCTGATAAAAAAAGACTTTGGGGTTATTCACGCCACTCTGTAGAGCACTCTATGTGTGTGTGTGTGTGTCTATAATATCGGTGTTAACACAAAAGTCTTAGGAATTTATAATCAATGCATTGATTATTCAACTGTCGATCCATTGATTGGTTGATAGTGTTTGTGGGTTTGTGTCCCAAATATATCCTGAATCAGGGGATCGGGTCTATAAAAGTTGATGATAGATATGAGTCACTTGACTGAACCAGAAAGCCGTGCCTTAAGGCAGCCATTCAAAGAGCATCAGCCACTCCGGCCAACAATGTCAGCGCCGATAGCTATTGCCAGTCAGTGAGTATACCATTTCAATACCCCATTTGTTGCCTTCCAGTGCCAGAGCCTTCTAAAGGGCAGATATGAGGGCATCAATTGCTGGATGTCTTCAAGACATCAATACTATCTATGAATTGATGAATAAGTCTCTGAATTAAGTCTGTGTTTCGTCTCTGTATATAAAGAGTCCCAAAAAACAGTCAAAAAGTTTTTTCATTTAAGTTTTGATAACAAAAAAAGCTATTTTCCCCTCAATTGAGAGCTTAAGCTAATATTTGCTCGACAGCACAGGTGGATAAAGAAGTGCTGCGAGTATTGAAAGATAATTTTAGACATAATTGAGTGCAAAAAAAGTTATAAAAAGTTATTTTGAAGTGAAAATTGTTTTTTAAAAATCTGTTGTCAAATGTGTTTAAACTGTTTTCAACTCAATCTAAAGCACCAGTACTTCAAAGCGAAGTCGTCTTTTAGTCTCCGAAAGAGTCAATACTCGGAAGCGATGCCTGAATTCAATGCTATTAAACTCAATTCATTCAAAAATAGGCAAACGTTTAAAGTGGCCGAGAAGTCGGCCCTCGGCTGCGGACCGTCTCCCGGCGTCTATCGGCGGATCAGCGCCACCAAAGACCTGCTTAAAGAGGATGTACAACAGGTGCGGCTCCGGTCTAGTGGTGGCGACAGTGGAAAGTTAGCTAAGACTAAGAGCAGCACCGGTAGGGACAGCGCCACCAGACGTACCTGCGCTCAACTATTAGCCGCTAAGATGGCTGAAGTCGGACACAACCTGAGCGCCGGCTGGTCTAACAATGTGGACGACTATGAGGTCGGAGAGGTTATCGGTTAGTACTCACTCTTACCTATGATTATCGGCTCTTCTGGCCATCCGTTGAATCACTTCTTAGTGTCAATCGATGTCTGAAATGCTTTTGTAATTGTGTTTACATTTTGTAAACAAACCTAACGTTTGTCTAAATCAGGGCTTTTTGGCCACTGTTTTGGCGGTAATTAAGTCTGAAGTGCTTTTTCTGGTGTCCTCTGTTGTGTCTGAAGAGGTGGTTGTGGTTATCATCGCTTCCGATGGCTCTTAAGAGCTGTTCTGTTGACACAAAACTTCAGTTAATTTTTTTCGCCAAAACTTTTTGCCATTTGTTTTGAAATTGATTTAAATTTTTATTCAATCATTGAATCAATTGATTGAATCCCTGGTCCTCTTCAGCACAGGGTTTAAGTCTCATATCGACTCTCTGCCGATGTCTTCAGGGCTGACATCCCACTAATGGCTCACTTTATGAGCACTTAATGTCTTTTAAAAGTTATTGAAAACTCTTTCCTTAAGAAATGATTTGTGTCTTAAGTGTCTAAAAACCTCTTTCACCGGCTCTGTAGGTGTGGGCGCGACGGCGGCGGTGCACACGGCTTACTGTAAGCCACGGAAGGAGAGGTGTGCCATAAAAAAGATCAATTTAGAGAAGTGGAACACATCTATGGATGAGTTACTCAAAGAGATTCAGGCCATGAGTGCCTGTAATCACGAGAATGTGGTCACGTATTACACGTCGTTTGTCGTTAAGGAAGAGCTCTGGCTGGTCATCAAACTCCTCGGCGGCGGTACTTACTGTCCAACCGATTGCCACCGATTGCTATAATTGTTTGTTTGATCTTTTAGGCTCTCTTCTGGACATTATTAAGCACCGCATGAAAGCAGAGGACTGTCGCCACGGCGTGTTCGATGAGGCCACCATCGCTACAGTGCTTCGGGAAGTGCTTAAAGGTCTCGAGTATTTCCACGCAAATGGACAAATACATAGAGATATTAAGGCCGGGAATATATTGCTGGGCGACGACGGCTCCGTCCAAATCGCTGGTTATACCCCTTATTGACCTGTTTTTCACCTTTTTTTTAATTGTCTGTTGTTTTTATGCATAGATTTTGGGGTCAGCTCGTGGTTGGCCACCGGCGGCGATCTCTCCCGACAGAAGTCTCGGCACACATTTGTCGGCACTCCCTGTTGGATGGCACCGGAGGTTATGGAACAGGTGACCGGCTATGACTTCAAGGCCGACATTTGGAGTTTTGGCATCACTGCCATTGAATTAGTGACCGGAACCGCACCCTATCATAAATACCCGCCTATGAAGGTATGGACTAAGAGTGGTTACAATTACTTGCATTCTAATGGTTGTAATTTTGGGTCAGGTGCTGATGTTGACCCTTCAAAACGATCCGCCATCTCTTGAATCGGTATCTGATGAGAAGGATCAGTTTAAAAATTATGGCAAATCCATACGTAAACTGATCGCCGATTGCCTACAAAAGGATCCGTCGAAGAGGCCGTCCTCTACGGAGCTATTGAAGCACCAGTTTTTCAGAAAAGCAAAGGTTTTCTCAAATATTTGGCCACTTTTTGGTCACTTTTATTAAACTTTGATTTTTTAGGACAAAAGTTATTTACAAAAGACTTTATTAACAAACGGTCCGAGCATTGAAGAGCGCGCGAAGAAGGCTAAGACCAGTCGTAGAGGACAGGGAGCCAGCGGTCGACTGCATCGGACAGAAGCCGGCGATTGGGTTTGGTCTTCGGATGAAGACGACAGCTTAGAGAAGGACACACCTGTGCCCGACAATCAAATATCTTCCGACAAAAGTCCTCCGAAACAGAACCACTTGACGGACAATAAGAGTAACTCTGTTTCAGTCAATAATCAGAGCGCCGACAGTGCTGTGTCTACCGAAGCGCAGGCTGCGCTCACCGGCGGCTCAAATCCAATTAATTTAGTGCTTAGAATAAGAAATGCAAAGAAAGAGCTCAACGATATTCGGTTCGAGTTCACTGTTGACAAAGGTTTGGCCCCTTTTCACCAACTTTTGTATAGATTTTTCCCCCTTTCGCCCCCTTTTCGGTGTTTTTCATTCAATTGAAACCCGATTTATGTTTTGGTAATAATTGGTATGTTTTTGGTTACTTTCAGACACTGCTGAAGGCATCGCACAAGAGTTGATCAGCGCTGGTCTGGTGGACAGTAAGGACTTCATTGTCGTTGCGGCCAATTTGCTGAAACTGATTAAAGACCCGCTGAAAACGAAATCAGTTGTCTTCGCATTAGTGAGTGTTTTGTCGCCACTTTTCGCCACCAATTGAATTAATCGGCGATTTTTTTGGTCACATTTCAGAACCCTTTGGACAATAAGGAGTTGTCGGACGAGAAGACGTTGACCGGTTTCGCGCAGTTATCGCTCGCCGATTGATTTGGACTCAAAATTAAACCGAATTTGAAATGAAATTTAATATAAATTGTCTGAAAGTATGAGTTTTTCACTGATATTTGGAAATCACTTCAATTTTTCTCATCATTTGATTTGAATTTATTTTTTTGTTGTCTTTGTTTTCCGTTTCGCATGAAATCATTGATTAATTTAAAAACTAATATTAAATTGTTTTTTATACCGAAACAAATCAGTTCATTGTTAAACAAAGTTATTATTATCGCCTGTGATTACACCACCTGATTGCTGGCCGCCCCCCTCACTGGGCGCACCAGTTGTCACACCGGTAGAGAGCAAAGAGAGAAAGAGTGAGAGTCTCTGCGGTTTATGAGTTCATAATTTAGTTAATTGTTTCATCGATTTGATTGAAATTTACTCAAAAAGTTTTGTTCATTTTTTTTATGCAATTCATTGAATATTTGATACAAAATACAAACAATTTGTAAAACAAATCATTGATTTAAAAGTTTATTCAATACTTTTGTTTTGGAGACAAAACTGTTTACTATTGTCAGCAATAGTGCCATAATTTCGACGCTTGTTAACTGAAAAAATTGAAATTTTCGCTTTAATAACGTTTAATATGCAAAAGTGCCCCTGATTATAGTCTCACCCCCTTGAATGCCCCCCTGAAATGCAATGTATTTTATAAAAAATTGAATCAATATTTGATTTGAAGTCAAATTATATATTAATATATTATATACTGTAATGAAAAGTCATTTGTTATTTAAAAAGCGTTTAAAAATTAAATCAATTTTTTTTGCTTTCATTTAATGTATAATTAATTGAAAAGTTATTATTGATATTAATTTTACATAATTTTCAAAACTGTTTAACCGTTTTATAAGTTTTTTTTGATAATCTCTTTAATTAATAAATCATTTGCTGAAACACATTGTGTTTACTCAATGGGCACAAAAGAGCCCTGGATTTTGGGGTTAATTGTCATTCTTGAGCTCAAAAATTGTTTATTTAATTATTATTTCATTTTTAAAGCGTTTTGGATATGAAATGAAAACTCTTATCAAATATTAGTGGAAAATGTTTCGCAGATTTGTTTATCATTTGATGAAAGGATTAAATGTTTATTTGATTTCAAAGTTATATAATATTTATTTAAATATCGTTTCAAATCATGAATTAATGACTAAATTCAGTGGTTTTTTGTCGCTTTTGTTGAATAAATGAATTTTTAATTAATTCCAAAATCTATGCAAATATTTGGCAAATATTTGAGGAAATGAAGTGTTGATTGAAAAGTAAATAGTTTTCTGATGCAAATCAGACAATCATTTCGCAGACTTTTAACAGAAATGTTTGCTATAATAGCGATAATATTGTCGGGAATTAATGTGATTTTGATTTTTTTGGTTTTTTTCTGCTTGGGTGCGGTCGACGCACACGACTTTCCTCATCTACTGATCCACTCATTCTGTCTATCAGTCTATTTCTGTGGCACTCTATCTGCCCTTTCGGGGCGAAGAGACAATACCAGTGTCTGGAAAGGTATCTAATTATTAGTGTTTTATTGGTGTGTAAATCAAAAAAGTGAAAAACTTTTGTGCAATTATTTCATAGCCTTCAGCCACAGGACCGGAAGGCGTTTGTCCTTTAGGTTAGGCACCCAATGTCACCCATGAGTGAGATAAAAATCAGTGCAATGATGGTATGGCACGGGTATATTGTCTGGGTTTATTTTAATATGTCTATTACCCACTCCACCCTTTCCACCCTTAAAATGCTATTACAATAAGAAAGTTATTAAAACACTATTAGAGTGAATACGAGTCCAAAAGAGTCTAACCTTTAGTTGACTTTTGTTTTTGATTTACTTTTTGATTAATATTTGATTTAATTATTACTTTTTATAACAAATAAATCTCAACTCATATCAAAGTATAGTTACTTTTAATGCTGTCTTTCAATACAATAAAAGTTTTTATTAGTGTTCAGTCAATTATCTTAAATATATTTTTATCCCCCTTTCTCTCTGTGCACTGTATTTCTCTCTGAGCATTCACTCACTCAGTGTTTGACTTAATTTTGATTTTTCTTTTGCTTATCTTTAGTTTTATTTGTTTTTCACAAACGATTTCTGCAATAATTATTAATACTATCTTTTCAGTGGTTTTTTGCAAAAAGAAAAATTTCTACCCTTTTTGAGCAAAGTTTATAAACCTATGAATACCTGTGCAGCACAGGTGACACTAATTAATTCTGAGTGAAAATGCATAAAAAGTACTGAATTTTTTGTTACTTAATGTAAAAATGAAAAAACAAAACAAAAAACGTTTTCAAAGTTATAAATCAATTGAAATATTCAGAGAGAAATTATTTCTAGAATTCATATCCAAATCGCTATTAAAGTGTCATTTGAGGGGAATTTTTGGTTTAGTTTTAATGTTTTGCATAAATATTTGCAAAAATATATTTAAAAATAAATTTATTTGAATTACATTTTGAATACTTTAAAACACTTTTCAATATATCACACAATAATTAACTATTTTTATGAATTCAAGACTATTTTTATGCTTTAATAGCCAATAGTTAGCCGTTTTTGTGCTACAATTCTTGTGTGTAATTAAACTATTCCAGGTTAAATATGTTAATAAAACCTTTTTAGCCAATAAATTGAGCCTTAAATGCGAGAAACAAAAGCATAATACTGTATACTTTAAGTTACCAAGTATTGCCTGAAATACTTATTTGAAAGTTATTTGATATTAGCTTTTGTTATGACTGGAGAACAGGTAGTGAAGGAAATGTATAATAAAATGTTTGAATTAAAAGTAAAAAACGTTTTCATCATTAGCTGTGAATTACTGACTGTTTTTCTGAATGTTGTTTAACACGAATATAAGGAATAATTCAATGCATTTATGCTCTTAAAGAGTTTAATTAGATTCAGGGTATGTTCGCTGTTGTTTTGTTAGGCAGTGCTTATGATATTTTTCACCTTTCTCATTGATCCATAAATAGGATTTAAGGGTTCTTGGTTACTGAATTGGGTTCAACGGGTTTTGTTAATAACTTATTTCTAAATGTTTGACAAATATTATTATCATTTAGTTATCTATTGTTTTACATCTAAAATGATTCTGATAATTATGAAATAAGTTTTTTTGACTGATTTCAAAGGCTTTTCTTATATTTTGTGAAATTAAATGCAATTATATGTGATTTAAAGTGATTTATAAAAAAACAAAAACAAAATTTGATTGAAGAGTGATATTTGAGTTGTGATTAAAATCGGGTTTATTTTTTGAATTAAAAAAAATCAAAAGTTAATAACTTTTTGCTGTTTTTTGTAGATTTTGAACATAAATTCAAACACTTTTGGCAAACCTTTGAGAACTTAAATGGATATTAAAATCTGAAAATGTATTAAACCTTAGTTACTATGCATTAAATTCACGTTTTGCTAATTTCCACATCTGACCCTGCTACAATTAATTCTAATAAGCGCTATCCTTGGTGATCTGTGAGCAAACTGCATAACATTAAATTGAAATCATTGACAATATTATTAATAAATTTCTATCTTCTGACATAAAATCAATTTAAATTTTGCAAATGTTTTATGAGTTAATCACTAAATAATTAACTCCCGGTCATTATTCATCATGTGTCAAACCTAGATCATTACTACCTTGAACAAATTCATTGCTAATATTTGATTATTTCATCAATTATTGCTAAACACCAATAACATTGTTAAATTTAATAGCAGTTGATATCTAACCTTCAATTCATATCATATTTAAACTGATGGTGAAATCAATGACAAAATTATTGAGAAATAAGTGATTTTTTTTATTTTGAATTTTAAGACATGAAATAAAAGTCATTTTAAAACCTCTTTTTATAAACATTAAAATTTTTATTGACTATAATTGCATAAAAATTTAATTAAAATTACATTTCAAACACTCAAATGAAAGTGAAATGAAACTCAAATGACAATAATTTAATTTAATTAATGAGAAAAAAGAGACAAATTTTAAAAAACCTATAAAATTGAGAGAAAATATAAAAAATTAATTGAAATTATAAGTAAGTATTAAATTATTTTTTGCTATCATTTAATGAAATTCAATAATTCACTGATGAGTTGAGTTTTTGAAGTCAACATTCAGTCATATCTTCAATAGTTTAGTTGAAAAAAATGATTTTTAATTTAATTGATTCCTTCAAACGACGTCTTCAGTTGAGTTGTGTTTTCAATGATAAGACAGCAATAATATTAGCGATAATTATATGTTTTGAATAATTTAATGACTGTTTAGGTATTTATTTATTTAATATTGAGACTGATATTAGAAAACAATAATCAAAAGTCAATAGTAATAGTCCAGAGTCAGTCCAATGATGAGAGGAAATGGTCGGAAAGTTTTTCTCAACATTCATGTGAAGTGTATTTCAAGATTTAAACCAATTTTTCATTAATTATCTAAACTTTGAGTGTATTTGAGGAATAATAGGCAAAATAGTGATCCATGTCCTCCACTCTCGCATTGAACACAAATAAAAAACATTAATTAAAACTATTTTTCACTTATATCTCAAATACTTGTCCACTAAATGCTGAGATTAGTCGTCGAAACTGAGATAATCCGGTGAAAATAATTTCACAATTATTGAAGAGATTTTGTTGAAAATTGATTAAAAATTGATGTTTTTATTGAAAAAAAATTCAAACACTAATGAAATTATAAATTAAATTCAAATCCGATATTAATATCACTTATAGTTAGCATTAATTAACATATTTATGGCAGTGGTATAAAAGTATCCGACAGTTGTGGCAATCAAATGGTCACTGATTTGGTGTCAAACATTAGTTTAACAAATATAGTGTTGACTAACAAATAAACTGTTCATTGAATTAAACACAAAGTGTTTTATAGTTGATATAAAATCACAGCTAATTATGCCTTAAATATAATCAACAGTTTATTTTAACAAATGAAAAGTTCAAACCAAAGCCGACATCCAATTCCCCCGGAAATGACACTTTCGCTCACAACTCATCTAATACTGGAAAAAAAGTTCATTGTTTAGTTTGATTTGGTTTTTAGTGTATCAGTGATTGAACTGTTTTTTTCTTCTCTTTCTTCCAAATCATGTGTTGTTTTGAGTGTTTAGTTATCTTTGGAATCAATGCTTTGGTCTTCATATCTGTTCCTCATATTTGTTGTTTGCAATCAGTGTTTAGACAATTGATTGCAGAGATAGAGTGCAGCCGTTGTGGGGCACTGGATGTCGACCTACTGGTGTCCAACACCTGCGGCCCAATCAGGTACAGCCACACTCTTCGACCACCATCTTAGGTAAGTCGGCTTTGATTATGTTTAGCTCCGGATCAAAGTAGATGAGTGAGATGGCGGTCAGTTTGGTGGGCGCGCAACAGGGGGTGATCGAGGCGTAAGGGTTTTTGTTTCTGTACTCTTCAATCACGTGAGTGTGAAAGTAGACATAGGTGTCGGGCGTCCGACGCTTAGAGCAGTCGCCAACACAATAGTTGGCGTAATAACCTTTGGGTGCTATTATCCAGTCATCCCAACCTAACTCTCTGAAGCTTACATAGAGTGACTGTTTGCAGCACTGGTTGGTCTTACTATCACACGTGAGAGTATGTCTTCGGGAACGCCTGGATGTCTTGATTTTAGTGGCAATCACTACAAAAGGTCGATAACCACTCTTACCCGACCCCGGGTTGTGTCTGATCGATGGACTGTTGGTTTGATTTGTTTGGCGATTAGTCAAGTGCTCGCTTGTGCTTAAGTTGTGGGCGTCTGGAGTGGATTGTGATCTAATGTTGTTCTCAAACAATACTATATCTATGAGTGAATCACAACCAACACAATCGACAAGTAGTGTTAGTTTGCTATTAGAGGACATGGATGTGTCAAACCACTTCTGTATTGCTTGACGTACATCAATATGCTTCCACCCAGGCCTACTGGCCTTTATTTTGTGCGTTGTTATCAGCTCTAGGTTAGACCCGTTTGGGGTGTTTGTAATAATACCGGTGTCCAACACTCGGAATATGTATAAAGTGATGAAATGGTCGCGCAGTAGGTAATGAAGACTACGGGCCAGTGGTCTCAAACGGATTTGTACCCAAAGGGTGGCAGTTGTGACCTCCAGTCGATGGATGTTGTCGTGCGGGGGTATAAATAATAGCAGTGTATGGCCGTTCACCTTTGACCCTAGCATTGAATAAAAGGGTTATTTAATGAATCAGTTTAAGTGAATGTAGTTTAAGGGGTATTTTGTAATGTGGTTTTGAAATTGTTTTAAAATTCCCCTTAAGTATCAAAGTTAGGGTTATTTTTGAATTAATTATCACTTCTGAGAAGTGAGACGAAAATAATTGATAAATAAATCATAAAAATTAAAATATTTTTACTAATATTTGGCAAAAACTTATTGCACTTATCTATACATCTAATACAAGGCTATTACGCATTGAATTCACTGATGGCCAGGTATTACAACACTGTGCTGTACACAGGAGTTGAAGAGGTGCTAAACTTTGATTAATTTTACGTCAATTTGAAAATTAATTTTAAAGTTTTCCAAAAGTGTGTATATTTTTTCAAAGAATTAGTTTCGCCTCTTATTAACAATTTTTGTGCCTGTACACATCACACACCTGTACATTAGTGTCAAGAAAGGGGGTAATTTATAAATGAATGACACCGAAGGGGTTGAATGATAATCAATTATAATCAATAGGGCCGTTGGCTATCCCCCTGTAAAACATTATAAATTAGTGTTTCTATGAAACTAAGTCACATCACAAGCGATTCATAATGTATTTTAATTGCCATCAATAACTAATATCAAGGTCTTTCGCTAGAAATCTGGATTTTGATAAGTGTTTTAAAATGTTTGCACTTTTGTTGAAATTTAATTCAAATTATTTCCTGATTGTTATCAAAGAGTTTATAAATATTGATATCGTTTTGTGTGAAAAAGTGTTACAGAATTTGTTTCCTTTTAATAGTGTGTTGAAAATTATTTAGGGTTTTAATAGACTTGTTTAGTGTATATTGTATACAAGGTCATCTGTCTACCCGGAAGATTTCACATTAGACAATATCGCTGGTGATTTAAATTTGATCTGATGTTGAGATAATTTGTGATTTCATTGTTGTTTACAAATTAAGAGTAATATAAACATGTTTTTAACCCCTTATTTGAAATTGAGATTAGATTTCAGTGTATAAGAAGTTTTTGATAATTAGTTGGAAATACAACTCAAAACTGATATTTCATTTGAATTAATAACTAATCAATAACTTATAAGAAAATGTTATGCAAAACATGACTCCGGATATCTTGAAACTTATCGCTAATATATAATTCATGTAATTCTTTGAATTATTATTCAAATATGAGTTATAATTATCACTGAATTAGTCATTGAATGCGATATTAAATCAAAATTTTGTTATTTATTATTGAGAATTGAGTTTTTTATTTGACTAACCATTGAATACATTGAATAGTTTTGAAGTGTTTTATTGTTTTACAAATTTATATTCATTTTATTTTTTGTTTCTCTTTCTGTAAATCAAATGAAAAGTTGATTGCAATTAAGACACGCTTTTGAATGACATTTACTGCAAGTCTAATGAAATTTATTGTTTTTTTTGACAATCATTTTCTGTAATTATTTTAATTACGTTATGAAACGCTAAGATAAAACACATCTGCACTGAACCCGAACCTTTTGATGAGCAACTCTCCCCTAACTCTGACTGTAATAACAGATACCCCTTGTTATGCAACAGATATTTTTGGCAGATTTATAGTGAAATCTATTGAATAGCCGATGACCTCTCACCTCTGAGTTTTCTTTGTGATAACAATCATTAGATGATCGCTAAAACCAACTATTAATCAAATGGCAGTCAAAATGCAATAACCATTAAAAGCTGAATCTGTTTTTCCCCCTCACTCTTGATGGCAATAATAAGGGGCGAAAACAATATAGTGGTCATGAATTCAAGACAAGTTCATAACAAGACTCTCACTTTTGTGTTCCCATCGATACACTGTTCCCCCGATGGCTACTCCGGTGGTCTGCTGTCCCATTGAAACAACTTTTTTGTGTAAAAAACTGTTTGTATTTGAAAAATATTGAAATAATTTATGAGTGCATTGAAAACAGGGACATATTTTTCGGTGCTTTTTGTGTGCAAAAGGTTTTTTGCTTGTAATCTGATTGCAAGTCATTCACCGATTCATCCAATTATTAAAATCTATTATTTATGGACTCAAAGAGTTGATACAAATTATACAAACGTGTCGTAAATAATAACTGAGCGAAAGCAGACATATGGCAAACTCAGGTGTATTTATTGATTGGCCGGGTATACACTGTAGCGGAGAATTAGTTGAAAACATATAATGTTATCTTCAAATCAAGTATCTATTGCTTAAAGAAATTTTGATCTGAAATGAAATCACTTAAACTGTTTGACAAAAGTCAGTGCATATGACATGTAATAGTAGTATAAGTTATGAACTTATTTTTTGTTATAAATTGTTTGCGAATCAGACTTTGGGTGCAATATTTGCGCAATTTTTTCATTTATCATAATATCTGACATAAAAGAGGAGATACTTCTTCAGTGGAGATAATAGTAATCGGACGGACAGTTGAACACAAATAATCACTTATAAGTTATAATTGAAAAACATTTAGTGTTTGAGAGAAAAAAAAGTTTCAGTTTTTGTTGTATAAATCAATGTTAAGTAAGAGGAGATCAAAGCGGTTGTGAAGATAAACATAAAAAAGCGAAAGTTTTTCTCTCACTATCGGTGACGCCCTTGAAAATGGTTTGGCTCTGGTTAAAGGCCAGGACTTGTTATGCACTACTATTAGGGGGTATTTAGTGATGAGAATTGGTTTTAAAGTTGAGTTAAAGAAGAGAAGAGAGAGAAAAAAATTATTTCAAAGTTATGCCAACAATAGTGAAGACATTGAAATACAATATCACTTCTCATTTGTTGTGATTTTTACTTTCGCTGAGAAACGGAAATACGGATAATGTTTATGAAAACAGTCATAACTTATGGCAGAATAAAAACCCAAAATATTTTTTATGAGCTTTTTTTGCTTAAATTTTCTCATAGTTTGAAAACTTTTTTATTTGTTTTATTGTATCCTTTATGTCGGTATTGATTGAAAAATAAGGGGCGAAACCAGGCTTTTAGCTATAGGTTTGGCTCAGGGTAATTGAAACTAAGTTTTTTTTCAATTATGAAATGCCATTTATTATTCAATTCTTATATTTCAAAGAGATTTTAGTTTTGTTTTTAATTTAATAGCGATTTTATGTATTAATTAAAATAATTGATTGCCTTTTGATGTGAATTTCAATATTAATTGACTTTTGAACTCAAGTCTAAGATTTTAATATAGGGGTAAAGTCTGGGCTACGGTATGCGAGATACCGGTGTCACTCTTACCTGGCTCTGCGAACGCTATTATCTCAGATGTCTTTCCAAAGTAGTCGTCGCCTGAAGAGCCGGATATTTGATTAGATTTGGTTTCCGGCTCTTCATAACTGGTCTGATGTGGGGAATGTGGTGTTGAATGATATTCATGTTGTGAATGCTGTGCAGAATTCAATGAATAGCTCTGCGATGGCAATGCATTGTAATTGTTTGAGTCTAACTGTGCTCTTCTAAGCGCCTCCATCACCAACTCCTTGGGTATCGACGCCGTTATGTTAGGCCTTTCCGATAGATTCAGTTTAGAGAGTATTTGCCGTTTAATTGCTTCCACTTTCAGCTTCTCAGCCAATGGTCTATTGGAGGCAACACTCATACAGTTATGACATGCCGTTCCCGGCGATGGACTGCTTGAATCACTTTTACTATTGTTTTGATTTACTGTTGAATTGGTGTCCAAATCATGAGATAATGACCAAACAGTTTGTGAAGAGTTTTTTAGCAATAAAATAATTATTAGCAAAAAATAGCCCCTTTTTGTGACTGCCATCGAAGTGGAAGAAGTGGAACAAGAGGTTGTGTGGAGAAGAGCAGTGGAACGGGTTGTTGATTGTGTAGTGATGGAGCACATCCTTTGCCTCCATTCACATCTAACTCCTGGGCCGCTGACACTTGTGGGTTCTCTACTGATTAATAGGTGTCACAGAGCCTAATGACAAATCTCTTAGCCGGCACTTCTCAATCACTGACTGCCCAACCAGTGTCTGTGGTGTTAGAAAATTCTCACAGAGTCTCGTAAGCACTGGTATTACTGAACAGTTATAAACACCAACATAATAGAGGAAAAATCTTCGCACAGACTATACTATACTATAGCACACAAAACAGAGACGAAATGCAAGGCATGGGCGGAGACACCGGTTCTAGTCTTGAGGTGCAAACGCTTTCCACAAATAATTTTTGCCTGATTTTCCGATCTTTTCTGATATATATAAAGACAACGCAACCAGAGATGTGATACACACTACTACCCAGTGCTACCCAACCACCAGCTGGTGACTGGTGTTGGACTCAATCTAATCAATATATTTCAAGTTTATGTCAAATAAAATATTAATTACTTTTTTGTCGCAAAAGTTTTTTAAGCATTCAATTGATTATCAAAAACACAAATCGTTTCGCGTCTTCTGATTGTAATCTCTTTGAGGAGAAAAGCATTGATTCGTAAACTCTGTGATAAAAACTATTGCTTTTCGTTAAGGGGTTGATACTCTTAACGATAGGAAAGGGAAGAAATACCTTTTAACCCCTTCTGTATTGATAGGAAACACTGAAGTGATTTATTATCTCATTATTAATAACCCTTTTATTCCTCTCCACTCAAGTAATGATTGTTTCAATTCATCTTAAACTCAATTTCCTAATCATTGTTTGTGTTTAGCGATAATAGCAGTGAAAATAATGTTATCATTTTTGACTCCAATTATTGCCAATAAATGTCATTAATTTTGATGTTAAGCGTCAATATGTTAAACAAAACTCTACTTTCAATCACAGCACTGGCATCTACTCTAAGCCAGTGCTCAATATGTTTATTAAATGCCGTTAAAATTAATTTTTTACTCAATGTAAGCAAGGTTATTGGCGCTTATAAGGAAATTGCGTGTATTTTACACTGGATTTTTGGTAATATTCAGATTTATGAGCCAATACTGACCCACAACTCAGTCATAAAGTGAGAACTGGGCGGACAGTTAACCAGAAGTATTGAAAAATCAACTGCACTTAATATACTTTATTTCTTAGTTGACCTAATTTACCTCTCACTATATCAGGGGAAGTGATGCCGGGGCTTTAGTGCATCCAAGGGCATCATTGCCCTGATCATTAAATATTGTACGAAAAGTTGTTAAAATATTTGTTTAGTTAAGTAATTGATATAAAATATACCTTGCTTCTCTCTCTCTCTCTCTCTCTCTC
>JAQGAT010000214.1:0-45411 GCA_034687845.1 Pantelozetes paolii
AATCTACGTTTAATTCTGAACCAGAAAAAAGTGCTATATAGTTTTCTTAATTTTGGGACTAATGCTAATATTTCACCTAAAATAGTTATAATTCATAATAAATCCAAATCTCGTCTGAAATGAAATGAAAAGACAGGAAAACAACACAATTGTATGAATGCATAGAAATTGTGTTTTTCTCTCAATTTCTGACTTATTTCCTACAAAAACATAATTATTAATGCATTTAACGATTAATTTTTGTTTAATTTTATCCCATTTTATGAATAAAGATATGAAATTGAAATTCAAAATCAGTTGTGGTTTTTCACAAATCATTTTTCCCTCAGCTTTAATATTCAGGGTTTTTAACACAAAGTATTCAAACAGTGATTATTAAAGCTATTTATCCTTAAACTAAGAAAAAAAATAATACTTTTTGATTGTTTAACTCAATTGAACACAACATTAACTGATGATAAATATAATAATTTTTAATTTTGAGTCCATTTGAAAGATAAACACAATTTTGTGAATAAATTTTTTATTTCAAAATCAAAATTACGTTAGACTTTAAAACGATAACAAAATTCTCAACATTTGAGACTCTTTTGAAATTTATTATCTAATTATAACTGAAGTTTAGTTTAGATCTTAAGATTTGAGGAAATTTTTCATTTATTGGATTGAAAATCCGTTTCTGATATGCGTTTGTTATCAAAGGCTAAGAGGCTATGCTATGACTGCTTTTAAGTCAGTTATTGAATATTGAATACAATTATAAGATTTTATATAAAAATAAAAAATTTTAGATTTTTTTTGATTCAATTACTTCTAATTTATCTGATATTCACTTCAAGGGCTTAAATATTGATGTCATTAATAGTTATCAACGAAAAGCTCTTTGTTTTATATTTAACTAATATTTAGACAATTGCTGTCATATCCTGACTATCATATTGTCTTTGATAGAACACACAGTATGTCAGAGGTCGGGCACAGCCGGAAGCCCAGGGAGTTGAGGCATAGCGGAGCAGGTGGTGGGTATAAGGCTTGCATATAATTTATAAGTAAAGTACAGACAATATCATCAAAAAAAATATAATACCTTAGACTCAAAACGCTTTTTAGTCTAAAAAACGTTAAATCAAACGATAATTAAATGAAATAATGAATTCATAATTAAATTACTTTCAAATCCAAATAAAGCTCAGGTATGTGGTAGTCGTGTAGCTAATACTGAAAGCAGTATATTTAGCACAGGTATGTAAAGTTGAGTTTGAGTTTAAGACATACTTTTGCCAAAAACCCAAATTAATAGAAAAAATATTCACCAAAAAAATTATTTACCAAAAAATGCAAATCAAAGACTGATTTAACTGTTAATTAATTTATGAATAAATTATAGTTTATTAACAAAATTATTGTTTCATTAGTTTTGTTTCAAAAACTATTCAATCGATTATAATCTCAATTAAAACCCATTTTTCAAAGACTTGTAACGAAAATCATTGAAAATATTCAAAAAGTGCTTATATTTGAGGAAATTTTGAAATTAAAGCAAAAGTTA
Source organism: Pantelozetes paolii (assembly GCA_034687845.1). Taxonomy (NCBI): domain Eukaryota; kingdom Metazoa; phylum Arthropoda; class Arachnida; order Sarcoptiformes; family Oribellidae; genus Pantelozetes; species Pantelozetes paolii. The sequence continues at coordinate 1,550 of JAQGAT010000214.1, forward strand.
TTTAAATTTAAAATAAATATAGATTTTTATTACAAATACTTTGAATATTCATAAAAACTAAAACTTTTATTATAATTTGATTGAAAACTATATTAAAGTTATTATTAATACTAAATGTCTCACCAATTGATGTAAAAGTGATTGAAATCCATTGAATTAACAAAAAATAGATGAAATGATTGCATGTCTTCAGACATGGGATTGAATTAAAACATTGAAAACATTTAAGTTTTTTCATATTTATGTCTATTTTTGATACATTTCTCATCAAAAAAGCATAACTTCTTCACCGATGAGATCAACAGATAATTATCTTCTAATTAATTATTAACCACCTGTAAGGGGGTATCGATTAAATCACTTTTATAACCCTTATATGAGTCATAACTGTATTTAATTAGTGATAAAAACAAAATTAATTAACAATTAGTTTGAAATCAAAAACTTTTTGAATAGTTATTAATGTTTTGACAAAAGTTTTGTTCAATTGATGTTAACTTCATATCACTAGTGATGACCACAGTATTGATGGCAGTAATGGTTCTGAAGATCACAACCAATTGATTCAATAAACTAAGGATTCAATGAAAATATGATTCAATCGTTGATTCAATTCATGTGTTTGTAGTTTTGAGTCCAACTTTGGTTTGGAAGCCATTCCTCACAAAACTTGTCAGACATTCAGCAAAAACTGTTGATTCCCTCAAAACTGAGCAAAAGTTTGCAAACATTTAAAGCACTCTTAAAGGCAAACAATTTTTACACACTATAGCGTCGACTGCGCTCCCAGTGCTCCAGTGCTGGCACTCATAGGCATTACAATTGCATTCAATCATACTTTTTATGAATTTAAACCTTAGATGTCGTACTCCAGAAGATAATCCGGTTTTCCTTCACAATTGAATCAATGGTTTTGACCCTCAATACTATCAAAAGTCTACCAAGATCATTTGATCATTTTATCATTGAAGGGGACAATAAATAAATATATATTTTTGTATAAATTGATAAAAATGTTTGAATTAATCGTAAATTTAATAAAAAATTATTAATTATTTAAGAATTTCTCAAAAAAAGACAAAATAATTGTTTTATTATTAAAACTAGTCTTTAGTTTGTGGTTCCTCTGCGACGACGACAACCGCTTCCTCTGGTTTGTCGTCTTCATCGGCACTGCCGTCGACATTGTCGTCGTCCTCATCGTCGTCATCGCCGGACACTTCTTGGTTCTGTTGCTCCAACTGTTCCATTCTCTTCGCGAGCTCTGCTTCGTCTATATCTGTCACTACTTTAGGCTTTAATATCAAACAAATAACAAAACATTAGATTTAAACCCAATTTATGTCAAATGTAATGAGAATTACCGCCACTTGTACTGTGAAAATGCCGCCCGAGTTCTTGATTGAGGTCTCAATTTGTAGCAACGCTTCTGTCAATAACTCCAACCCCTTCTCCCTATCCATAGTAGTAGTGGTGACAACATATAATGGCGGTGCGATTAAATTGATTTTGATTGGCATCTCTTCAACACCGCATGCAATGCCAGCTCTCAATGCATTCTTAACGGCGTCTATGCCTTCATAAGCACAACAGCCGACCTCAATGTCCGCCCGAACTTTGACCGCTTGAGGCATAAGTCGGCGCTTTATATGTGTAATCAAAACCTCTTTAGTCTTGTCGTCGAGTCCGCACTCATCCAGAATAGAGACATCGCTAAGGGGTTAGGGTTTTGATAGTAATTAAAGCAAACAATGTATTAATTGATTCATTACTTGACGGCGTGTTTAAACATATCATAACTCGAGGACTGTTTCTTCATCTTATCGTCGAAAAGCCACGCAGTCTTGCGGTACAAGTCCTCCAACTGTTCATTGCTATTATAGTCCAGTATTTCTGCGACATGTCTTAGAATACTGTTTACCTGAAGACCAAAATGTCATTAAATTAATGGCAAAACCATTTCAATCAACAAATCATTACAGCCTTTGCTTTCGCGAACTTCTCTTCACAGCTGACAATGTCTTCGGGACTGACCCTGCGTTTAGACAAATCTATATAACCCTTGTCTTTGTCAACACGGATGACAACAACACATTCATTACGTCCGACGCGAATCAGTTTATTGATGGACCGAATCCGACGTCTGGACAGTTCGGACAGTAATATCATTCCTGACATACAATCAATACATTAAATAATTGGATCAACTCTTGAGCCATACCTTCGATGTTGTTGTACTCCAAGAGGTGTACATAAGCGCCCATTTCGGCGATGGACCGGACGTTAACCATAACCACATCATCCACTTCAGGGAACTTTTGTGAGTAAAACCTACACGTGAGCGGCATTTCTGGCCAATTATTAGACCCTTAGTTGGGATCAGTGTTTCAATACTATTACTACCAATGAATGGTTTGATTCAACGATTCATTCAAACAATTGAAGACTTTTTTGATAAATATTTTTATTTAAATTAAATATTAATTGATTTTAACGTTAAGTCAAATATCAAAACGTGTGAACACATGTCATCTCAATGTAAGCTCAGCTCAAACTGTGTTAAGTCTGTCGTAGTTTTGGAACCATTTCTTACCACTTCTTCGTATGTTTTTCATTGAATATATGAAAGCAAAACAAAACAAATGTATTTTTGTGTTAAACTGTTTTACTTAACAAAAGCTGATGTAATAACAGATAATTTGTAAATCAATTGAATTAATCGTTAATTAACTTAAAGACCAATCAATTGATGGCAAACCTCTTCAGAGACTCAATCCATGCCTCCGTTTACGCTAAGTTCAGACCACATCCGCCGCAAGAGTTGATTAAAACAATTACCGATTATTTGAGTGAAAAGATACCAACGATTGAGTGGAAGAACGCGGTAGACGTCGGGTGCGGCTCAGGTCAGGCCAGTCAGCCGTTGGCCAAACACTTCACTCATGTCTATGGCTTTGATACCAGTTGTGCACAAATAGATGAAGCGATTCGTTTGAATCCATTCAATAATATCTCCTTTAAAGTGAGAAATTAGTCATTTATTTGTCTGACAGTACTGTCCAGTCGTCCACTGGACGGGTAGATAGAGATCTGTGTCATCACCTGTTTGTTCACTTAAAGGACAGATCGATAGGAATCTTAAGTTACTGTTTTGCCGGGGATTTAAGCCTTTGATTAGTTGAAGTGATTTGTAGTTTAAGTTGTGTTAAGAATTGGATCCAAACCACAGATAATATCAACTCATTTATAAATTCTTCACTTATTTTGATCTCAATTTTATATAATTTAAACTTTAATTGAATTTTAAAGACAATTAGTTTATTTGATTCAGGGTTAGGTTTGTCATATAAATTGTGTGGTATAAGTAACCCCTGGGTATCTTTGATCAGTTTATTTCCTTAAATACCTCTTAAATTATAGTTTTTTTTTCACAAAATCTAAGCAAAAGTTAAGGATTTTTATGTTTGAAATAAATCTAAAAGACTCTGAGTTTGAGTATAAATGTGTCAAAAAATAGGTTAAATAACTGTTTGTGAAAATGGTTTATATTTCCCCTTATTTTCACCTGAATTTCTAATTTACTTCTAATTTATTCGACATTTATATTGATTTCAGTTATTTAACAAAATTATCAAAATTAAAAGGTTTTGACTTTTGAAGCGTTCAATGAGTTTCACAATAACTTAAATATAATTTATGTCAAAATTGATTCAAAAATAAGTTGTCTTTACGTCAACTCAATGAACAAAATATCTAATTATTAAATCATAAATCAATTTGTTTTCAATGTTTTCAATAAATTGTTTGAAAGAAAAACAAATTTTTGAAAAAGGGGTCAAAATTTGAGATTTTTTTGTTAATTTTAAATTATATTTTGTATTAAATTCTTGTTAAATGTTATTCAAAATGAGATTCAACTGATAATCAGAGCAATGAAATCAAGTATTTTGTTATTAGTTTAGACATCATTTCAATTAATTTTAATTTAGTTTTATTACAAAAACTATAACTCAAATGAAAATTATATTTTAATTGACAATAAGTTAACGAAAAATGTTTACAGAAATCTCAAACTAAATGTGATTTCAATGCTTTTCATGTCTTAATTGAGTGTTTAAATCATTGTTTCAATCATTTCATCGATTTATTTGACTTCAGGTCTCTTCTGCTGAAGACATACCGATTGACAGCAATTCAGTGCAATTGGTAACTGCCTGTCAATCCGTCCATTGGTTTGATTTAAACAAATTCTTCGTTGAAGTCCAGCGTCTGTTGAGTCCAAACGGAGTTTTAGCTCTATTTGGGTATAGAATGCCTGATATTTCGCACAAGGATTTCAAAAACGATAACAGAGTTAAGGATTTGTGTAAAAAATTCTATAAATGGCCACAACTTATGTGGTCTTTGAAGGAAAGACAGTTAGTTGACGAAGGGTTGGCTTCAGTTTGTCTGCCATTTGGAGACCAAATAAGAAAAGAAGGTTTTGAAGCACAGGTGGATGTGACCGCTCTGGAGGTGAGGGGGTATTTGCAGTCCTGGTCTGCGTATAACATCCTTAAGAATACTGACGAAGAGAAGGCACAATTATTTTTGAGCGCTTTTGACGCAGAGATCAAAAGTCTTTTTGGTGACAAAAGTTTGAATGAAATTGAATTGAAATTACATTTTTATTATTACCTCTTAATGACTGCAAAACCAAATGATTGATAATTAGGTCACTTTAGGAATTGAGGGCTTAATAATTGATTTCTTAATTAATATGTTTTGCAATAAAACGAGTGATAAAATCAATAAAACGTTATTTTGTCTCTCAATTGAAATTATTTTGACATTGATTTTCAAAGTCATTAATTCACTCGAAGGTCAGTTTGGTATCAATTTTTGTAATTAGTTTTCAATCAATTTTTATTAATTGGTGTGAAGTCTGGGAACAAAATATAGATTTTTATATATTTATTATATGAAACCAAAACGGTGTCAACCCTTCCATACCCTACCGAACACTTGCATAAAGTTTCAAACCCTTCAACTCTGCCTATTCTTAGGTAACCCTAAGTTAGCCTTAAATTAAGTTTTCTTTTATTGAAGAAAAGGATTGATTTATCATAACTTTTTTCATTCAGGGGTATGAATTCAATACTAGTTTAAGGGGCAATTACTTATATTATATTTATATTTATTATTATGAAATTATGTTATTCCATTAAATTGAAGCAAGGTTATTAATTTAGAATTATTACATTTAATGTTACAAATATTTAGTCAAAATAATAAATCAAATTTTAATTAAAGTGAAAATAAATAAAAATATTTCAATAATTGAATCTATTTTTTGATAATTTGTTGTATTGTTTGTAAAGTCTTTGGACAACAAACTCATAGAAATGGTATTCAATCGTAAGATTTTGTTTCAAATATTGTTTCACTTCTTCACTCACTTTCTCTTTACTGTTATTAATGTTTTCGTGAATTTGTTTTCTCTGAAAATAAAGTTTTGAAACTCCAGTAAAATATTTTGGTATTTGGTGTTCAAACACATCCAATGTTTTGTCCATATGTTCCAGAATACCAATTACTTCATATGACTTTTCAATGTTATGTTTGGCTGTATTTAAGGCCCATTTATCGCTTGATTTCAAACATTTATCGTTTTGTCCACAAAAGTATGGCAATAATGACATGACATTTGAATTGTTGTCATTATAGACACACTCCGGATCTCCGTTCAGTACACATGATTCAAAGCTCTGTATATAAATTAAAAGGATTTTAAAATTTAAGGGAAAAATAAAATAATGTTTTGTATACTTTCTTAATCCAAGAATCGTTTGATTTAAACCTTTTGGTAGAGTTTTCAGGGGTTTGTTTCAAAGCAACAGATCGTCTGTAATAATAGCTCGAAATTATTCTTTCAATCGGTTCTCGAATAAGGTTTACATAAATCGGAGGTTTTGTTATATTATGTCGATTGAAGTCAATGAAGAATATGTGTCTGTCGTATGAATAAGGGGCGGAATATGACATCAATTCTGTGACCAAATCCCTCTGAAATAAGGGTTATTTGCATTCATTTTATTTTATATTAAAAAATAATGTATTTATAAATTAAATCTTAACATAAAGATAATAAATAGCGACAAAAACACCCCTGAATTGAGACCTATGTTTAGAATTTTGAAACTTTTTATAATTCATAACTTTTTTGTTGAACTTTAAGTGAATTTCATATAAATTGAGATTTAGTTTACAAAACTATAGAAACAGTGAAATGTCTTACTTGTTGTCTGAAGTCAAGCAATCGTTTGTTATATATTTTTGAGTTAATGTGTGTAAAACCATTGACTTTTGACAAAATCCTAAGCAATGTAATTAAGGTAGTGCTCCCACACTTAGGCACCCGATTGTAGAAAAGGCGTTCACCAGTTCCCACACTATTCTGGTCTTCATTTACACCATTTTTTACAGACAATTGTTTGCTTTCAAAGCCATTCATATTTTTAAAGTGAAAACTGGTTTCAAAATTATTGGATATCATCGATGATGTGAAGAAAGTGTATAATAGAGTGCATATCAAACCTAAGAGTAATGATCTAATAATGGGATCAAAATTAAATCAAATTTATGTCAAAATCATTAAAAGTTTGAAAACAATTCAATTGTACTTTTAATACAATATAAGACATAAGACTTGTATTAGTTTTGAAATTTTATTCATTGCTTTCAAATGTAAATAAAATTTTATTTTCAAAAATATTGAATTAATTAATGATTTGATTAGTCATTGAAATCAAGATTTAGTTAAAACTAATTAATGATTTATATGTTATTAAAAACTTTGACATAATTTACTCAATATTTCGCAAAACTTATTGTTTATATAATAATTAATAATAAAGTTATTATTAAATCAATAGTTTGAAATCAATTCTCAGTTTAGTGTTAATTGAAATTATTTCAATATATTTAAACATTTATTTTCACTTTCAATGAATTCAAAGAAATACAGAATTTGTAAATTATTCTTAAGTTGAAAAAATACCCTTCCCTTACATCTCTTGTACTTGACTTTCACGTAGTTTTAAGTGTTTTTACTATAAAACTTCTGCAATATATCTGACATTACCTTAAATTAAAAGATCATAAATAAAGATAACTTTAATAATCACTTATAAAATAAACCACAAAATCCTTAGAAATTATTTCTAGAAATTCAGTATTAATTATAAAAATTGATATTTCATTAAATTATTTGTAGATTTGAGTAACACTTACTTAAATAAAACGCTTTTATTGGCGGAAATTGTTTCAACAAAATCATTAATACCCCTGAAATTAAATGATTGTATAATAAGTTTGTAGTTTTGTATTATTTGTTAATTATTTTGCTTAAAGCAAATCAATAACTAATAAATACTTACATTTATTACTGAATATATCATTGATTTCTGAGATTTAAACAAATCTTTTAAATATATATTTATTTTGATCTGAATTTAAGATAAAATTATTGAAAAATTAAATAAAGTGTAAAATAAAAAGTTGAATATAAGTGGAAATCCCCTGAAAATGATTTAAACGATTGTAAAATAAGTCTTAAATATTTTGTCCAGAATTTGTTGAGAAATACTTCACTATTAGTGCTAAAAATGATTAAAAATGTGTTTGCAATCAATTTCAGTCTGTCTTCAGCTTGAATAACGATTCTTAGCTTTTTTGAAGACGCCTTTGATTTTTAACTAAACCATCACTAGAGCCTCATTCATAAGGTATGTAAACTCAGATAAGTCAAATCGATTTTAGGATATTACAGTAATATTATATTAAATATTATATATTTTTGATGATTAAATAATTATGTATTGAATATTATATATCAAGAAATTTCCACTTTTATTGTAGTTTTCCATTCAAACGATACACAAAAATATTTGTTTTGAAACCTATTTATCAATAATTTAATGACATTTGAATGAAATATTTTTACTAAAATTCATAAAATGTTTGTTCAGTTTGTATTTTATTTTTTTTTGTCATACGTTTGAAATTTAAAGCAATCTGTCATTTGAATGAAAATTATTATTACGGTAATAGACTGTAATTATAGAAATATTTTTGAAACTACAGTATTATTAATATTTCAGAAAATTATGTTTAAATCGATTCAAAAGTCTTTAAAAAAGTTTTGTTTGAAAGTAAATATATTAACAATTATTTGATTAATTATTATAATTGTTTTGGGAATCCCTGTGTTATTTCAATATTGAATTATTACAGGGTCTGTGAAATATGTGCAATCTTTATAAGGATAATGAAGTGGAAGGGTTATTTTACAATTACATGGAAGAACAAAGAATATTTGATTTTCCCTTAATTTACATCAATTTTATTATAGAATATCTACAGAATATCTGTATAATAGGAATCAATAATAGAGTAAAAATATATGATTTCAATACCCCTATAGTCCTGAATATCTCTGAATATAATTAATTAGTTTTAACTGATTTTAGTTTTATTTCTTTTGTTTTTTATTATTTATAAACAATTATGTAATGAAACAGAGTTTGAATATCCAATGTCAAATTAAATTCTTTACATCTAAATTCAATAAAATTTCAAAAATTAGTTTTCATTTAAAAATATTTAAAATGTGATAAAAACATGTAAATCTTGTATAACAGGTCAATATACTTATTGTATTACACCCAGAATACTTTTTCAAATAGTGTTTAAATCAAACATATGTTATGAAAATATTAAAAAAAAAATCCTTTTGAAAATATATTTAAAACTTTTGAACGAATTCAAGGATTCTTTGAAATATATTTTTTAAAGATAAAAATAACATCAAAAATAACTTTATCAGAATAAATTTGAAGAATAGCCCCCTTTTTATAAATTTATTTTATGCCCCTATTATATAGTTCTAAATATTAAACATTAAAATCAAAAACTATTTTAAAATTATTTACTTTTTAGTAACAATTAAAACAATGTTTTGAATCAAAATCATTAATAAATGTTTGAATAGTGTTTAAAAATGCTTTCATTTTTATTGTAATAAACATTTTAATGAAAAGATCTGTTTTGACCTTAAAGTTGTCAAAAGGTATCAAATAATTGAAGTAATAAAGCATTAAATATAATTTATATCCGGACACTCATTGTCTGGTCTGATGTTTGTGTCAAACATTTTAATAAAATGTTATTAATTATTAAATTTAATAATTACACAACAATTTAAAGAATGATTTGTGTCTATAGTAGACACCCTTTCCACCCACTGATGTAGGAGTTGAGTCGTGAGTCGTGAAGAGTTTTTATGTCATTTCTGGGAATAATCCTATTATAGTGTCTAACACTTGTTGTGCATCTCATCTGCTGTCAAATTAAATATCCGATGCATTTGCACATAAAACTATTATACCTGTGCTATAGTATTAGTAGTCTCAGGTGTGACCTTAACTTTGTTGGAAAGCTATCCCTTCTTTAACTCGTTTTTAAACTGACATTCAATTCAAATGAATTTAAATTTTAATGATTTTTAAAATTACGAACAAAATCTTTGAATAGCCTTAAGGTTTGAATGGAAAAAGTTTTTATCAATTTTTATCTCAAAATTAATTTCAAATAAAACTTTATTCAAATTTCTTGTGCGAATCGTTTGATACACGAAAAGAAAATTCCTTCACTTTTTTTGTGCATTTTTCACAACAATTGTGAAAAAAGTAAACCAGTAGTGAATTTGGAGCACCGGATCATTTGGACCGGAAAGTAGAACAGGTATTAATTGAATCAATGATTTTTCAAAAAATTTATGCATTCATTGCTATTATTATTAAAAATATTTTCGTCAAAAATATATATTTTTCATTAGTTTGCGATTTTTTTCAATTGTTTTTTTGATTCATAAAATATTTTTTGATAGTATTTTAAATGTCTTTTGTTTTAAAGACAAAACTATAAACTTATTATCAAAAGTACAACAAATGAATGACTTTTGAAAATCTCTTTTAAATTCATTCAAACATAAGAAGCTCTGAATTCATAATCTTTTTGTCATTATTTGAAACTTTTTTATTCAAAAATACCTAATATTCTGTCACTTTTGACGATAATTTGTTGGAAACCAATTCAAAAGCAATAAGTCTTTCAAACGAAACAAAAGTTTAGTTTTAAATGTTATCTAATTTATACCTAATTTCAAAGTGAAGTCAAATCTTTTGTTTTTCACCAAAAAAAAACTTTAATCATCAAAATAGTTGTGAAATCAGTTGAAGTGATTCACGAATTGTTGGATTCAAACAAATTGTCATTTATTTTAGTGATCGTGAGTTGAATTTATAAAATTTGTCGGAAAATCTAATTTTTTAAATAAATACTTAAAACTCATAATATTTATTGAAATAACAAATACATTGAAATCACGTTTTATACCTTGTTTTCAGTGTCAATACGTTTTGAGAATATTTAATCGATTTATAAAATAAAATAAAATTTGAAAATATTTTATGAATTAATGATTTATTTATTACTTTTTTGGTCTTAAGTTTACATTTTGTTAATGACTTTTGCAAATGAATTCATGTCTTGATTGATGTCTTAACAGAATGTCAAACAATGTCCACCAAAACGGCACAAACGGTACCACAAGAAGAGATTCTGAGACCAAAGAACACGTAAAGGAAACAGCTTTTAATAGAAATGGTTTCGATAGATGTTCCAGAGCTTCAATCAGACAAATACCCAGAAGAGTGTCCACTTGTACAGTGAAATCACGAGGCGGTTGGGGTAACAAATGGGGTCAGTTGGGTTTTTTCTTATCAGATTAACATTAACTAATGAATTGATTTTGAATTGCTTTTGATTTTTATAAAAATATTAATAGTTTTACATTTATTGTGAAAAATTGATTGAATGAACAAAACTGTGAATATTTTATGAATTCCTTGTATTTATTGATTCTTAATATTATTTTTAAAGAGTTTTTGTTGTCTTGCGTTGGACTCAGTGTTGGCATCGGAAATGTTTGGAGGTTTGACTGCCTTTCCATTACTTTATATTTGTTTTTATTAAACTCTAAACTTTTCAATCAACGAAATAAAGGTTTCCATACCTGGCCTATCAAAACGGTATGTATTACACAATATTTAATTGAAATCCTAAAACCAATTGGTCTTCAAAGGCGGCGGCGCTTTCCTCATACCATACCTGATTATGTTAACACTGGCCGGAAAGCCCATGTATTTCATGGAATTAGCTTTTGGTCAGTTCGCGGGAACGGGTCCTCTAAGTATATGGAAATGTGCTCCTATAGCTAAAGGTGTCGGTGCGGCGATGATCGCCGTCTCTCTTGTTGTGTGTATTTATTATAATGTTGTGAGTCTTTAATTCAATTCATTTATTCTATTAGTTATACATATATAGTCTTCTCTGTAAATAAATGATTGATTATTATACCAACACTTCAAAACAATTTTATAACTCTTTTGGTATTTATTTGAAATTATTTTTAGAAAAACTTATTAATATTTTTGCAGTAATTCATAGAAAATATAGTTTTTTTCAAATTAAAAAAAAATCAATAAATTCTTGAATTTTTGAATCAATTTTATAATATTTTGAAATTAAGACGATATTCTTTAAAACCCTTTTAATAATTGACTGAAAATAACAATAATTATTAAAACTTATAAACAAATTATTGTCAACCAATCCTTCAGGTGATGTCATATTGCCTGTACTTCATCGGCCACTCATTTCAAAGTGAGCTCCCGTGGCAGCGATGTGACCCCGAGTGGGCCAATGGTACGAATTGCACCGTTAGGTCACCAAATGTATGCAATTCACAAAAGTTTATTTATTGTATTAACTGATTGTTTGATCAATATTTAAGTCTACTTTCAATGACGGCGTGTCTTCGAGTCAGGTATTCATTCATTGATTTATATTTTCATTAAATTTTGTTTATTTTAATGTTTTGTTATATTTTTAGATATTTTGGGAGTAAGTCATCAAATGTTTGACAAAAAAGCAAAATTAAATCAAATTTTCATTTAAACTTTGACTGAAAAGACGTAAAGTGTTGGACATATCTCCCGGAATCGATCAGTTGAATGGCATTAAATGGGATTTAGCCCTATGTCTGGGCATCAGTTGGGTTATTGTCATCCTATGTCTACTTAAAGGTTATATTTAGACTAAAATATAATACAATTGAAAATTGTTTTATAACTTTTCAATTAGGAGTGAAAACAAGTGGAAAAGTAGTGTATTTTGCGGCAACTTTTCCCTGTATGTGATCCCATGTCCTCTTATTCTTACTTGAAATTCCTGTACAGTATATCTAAATTTCTATCATTAGATGTTATCCTAATATCTCTTTTGATCGCTGGTGTGCTTCAAGACGGGGCGTGGGATGGTATGTATGCTTATATACACTTTAGTTTATTAAATTAAAATGATGTTTAGGAATCAAATACTTTATTGTTCCGGAATGGTCTAAATTATTAGAGATAAAGGTATGGCAGGCTGCGGCCGGACAGATGTTCTTCAGTCTAAGTGTAGCGATGGGAGGACTGATTATGTTTAGCAGTTATAATGACTTTCGACACAATATTTTTCAGTAATAAATCATTTTATATCTGATTTGACATTAATTTTCTGTTTTGTGTTTTAGAGATGCAATGATTGTTTCAGTTTTAGATACCGTTACGTCAATAATAGTAAGACTTTTGGGTCTTATTTCACATATATTTTAACCATTAATTGAAATCTTTTCGCAAAAGTCTGGTTTAGTTATATTCTCAGTGTTGGGAGCGATGGCTAAAGATATGAATGTAGAGGTGACAGAAGTGGTAAAGAGTGGTCCAGGACTGGCATTTGTCACATATCCGGATGCGTTAACTCGATTACCATTTCCACAGATTTGGTCAATACTTTTCTTCTTTATGTTATTCACATTAGGACTCGATTCTGAGGTTTACTTCAATTAATAGTCAATTCAAACACTATTTTATCAATTATTTCAACGTTTAGTTCGCACTCTTAGAGAATGTGTTGACCAGTGTTTCCGATGAAATACCGTTCCTTAGAAAACATAAATTAAAGTTTTGTGTCATAACAGGAATCGTTTGCTTCTTTCTGGGTCTGCCGTGCGTTACAAGAGGTTATACTCAATGTTTATCAGTAATATTCTGTATTGACACTGAAATACCCCTTCAGGTGGTCAATACGTGTTTGATATTGTGGACAATTACGGCGGAAGTCTTCCTCTTGTGTTTATAGCTGTTGCTGAATGTGTGGCACTGATGTGGGTCTACGGGTTTGATAGGTTTGCGTTTGATATCAACTATATGTTAGGAAGACAATTAGGTGTCTATTGGAAAATAACCTGGAAGTACACCTCTCCTATAATACTGGCCCTCATTTTCGGCTACTCTTTAATCAATTTTCAACCCTTAAAGGTATTATTGAATTCAATTTCAGTAAATCATTTGTAATTATTACTATGTATTGAAAGTACGGTGAATACGATTACCCGGATTGGGCTGACTTTGCGGGCATTTGTCTCACTTTAGCAATTGTCCTACAGGTGCCCATTTGGGCACTCATTGCTATCTATAGGAACAATAAGGGACAGTCATTAAAAGAAGTGAGAATTTGATTCAAATGTTTTATAACTTTTACAAAAACATCTTTCCCTTAGAAAATAGAGTTGTCGTCTATGGACAGGGATGACTGGGGACCTAAGGATAAGACATTGAAAAGCGATTGGCGCACAAAATATGCTAACTATCTGTCCATTGATTCCGAAACGTCGAGTATTAAGAAAGAACCGGCGGTTTTGACAAAATGTCAAAATATTGAAAGCAATGGAAAAGTGAGTGCAGATAACCCCGCGTTCATTCCAGACATTCCTTAAATTATTGTTTATAAAAATTCATAATTTTTTATTTAAAGCACTTATTATTTCAAATCCTTTTTAACATTAATAATCATTATTTGAGTTTTATTTCTGTTTTTATCAAATGTTTTAAATCAAGAAAAAATAATAATTCAATAAATCTTTAGTTTTTTTTTAATAAATTCAAAACTTATTGAAAATATGTTTCAATTTTGTTAAAAAGTATTTCAAATAAACAAATAATAAATAAAATTTTAAATTAAAAAAAATAATTTACAAAACTTTTTCATAATTTTATCGTTTAGTATAAAATGATATTAAAAGCAATCGCACCCCAGGTCTGCACCACAAGGGTCTACTGAATAGAGTCTATTCGCTCAAACATACAATGAAAGTGACTTTTGATCAGATCTTTCTTATTGAGGAAAGGGATCACAAAATCATTGGTTTATTTGTGTTTGAAATAAAATTGAGATAAAAATGATTTGAAAATTAGTTTTATTTGAAATAAAATTATAAAATAATTAAAAAATTTCTTTAAATTTAATTATTTTTTTAGATTTCAATCAAAATTGAATTAAAGTTAAGGAAATTATGTTTAATATTATGTTTTCAATGAATCTATTGTTGAATAGTCTGTACGTCCATAGCATTGGCCGGTTCTTCAGTCATCAAAATCCTTGAGCCGTAGAGCAGGACATAAGCCGTGTGCCAATCGCCTAACAGTACAGTAATTAAAATATAAAGTGAGAAACATAAACACAAATGGATTTAATCCTAACCTCCGCCCGAAAGCTTTAAAATCTCTTCAGACGGAACGGTAGACACGATATCGTCATCACATTTGAACCATTCGTCTGAATATAAAGTATAAAACAATTAATTAAATACAAAACAAATCATTCAAATCATACCCTCTTTCCTCCGAATCCACGCCACGTAATGTCCACTCGAAGACGACCGACCCTTATGTGTGAGCACTGCCTGTAACTCATAGAACCCGCTGTTATTGGAGCCGACGTCGTCATCAAAGCTATATTTATGTTTATATTTGTCTTTCGTTTGACCCCCTGTTTGAGGGTTTGGTTTGGATTTTTGCAATTCTTCCAGTTTTTTGTCTTCAATTTCCTTAAACTTTTGTCGCATAGGAAACAGCCGTTCCTGTAGTTTAGGTGAACACAACTCAAACACATCTAAACTGAGTGTAAATTTAATGTCTTTGAGAATCTTAGCGTTGACAGCACCGGCAGCCTTATAGAAGAAGCGGACGAACTGAACGGCCAGGTATGCGGGCAATCGACTTATTTTACTTATTTTCTCGTATTTGGCGTTTCGGCTCAAAGTCGGGGAAAACTTCTCAATTGTTTCCTGAAGTCTAAGCTTAAGACCCGATTGAAGATACTTTACATCTGTTTTGGAGTAATGTTTCAAAGGTTTCAATCAATTGATCCGAAAATGTAAACACAAGTGAAATACCGGTTGATATGAAACAACTCAGTTGTAAGAAGTTTTCGGTTGAATATACGGCGCTCTCGGCCTCACATTCCTTGCACTTCATCTCCACCTCAAACGATCCGCCGAAGTATTTGTCGATAAAACTCTTTGTTTCAATTGACCCGTCATTTACTTTAAGTTTCTGTTGAAGCATCCGGATCAGTTCAGTCCAGCACTCGTTGGCGTCCTGTTGGACAAAGGCTCCGCCCTCTCCCTTCTCGGCAAACCGAGGGAACGCCAAATGCAACACTTGAAGGAGAATTAACGGCGCAATTGTCGACGACTTGTCCATCGCTTCGTAGAGATCTCTTAAAGCAATGGTCAAACTCTGAGAGGCGTCTAAAGAGCCATCAGTTATGGCCAGTCGTCCCGTAAACCTGTGGACAACAAACAAATTCATTAAAACATAACTTAATGGCAAACAAACTCATACTTCTTGAGACACTCAATGAGTTCGGGAACAGTTCTGAGGCACTGAACGGTTGCGTTCATATAACAAGTATTACCCAAATTGGTCAGACCTGCCGGCAGTTGCAGTGCAGACGCCAACTCATGGTCGGACATGTCTTCCATGAAAACAATTGGTTCTTTAGGCGCTTCCGGCAGTTCTTCACGCGTTCCCATCAATAGTAGTGTCATTCCCTATAAACCGGAGGAAAGGGTAGTAAATGGTAGGAAAGGGTGAGTAAAACAAAATCCAAACAACAATTGAATACATTTTTAATCTGAATGTTATTCCAGTCGTCGTCCTTAACGGTCGACCCCTTAATGACCAGCTTTTGCCGATCGGTCTGAACGCCTGTCAGTGCAAACAACTGGGCTTTGAAGACAACCGGCGGCTCTTCAGTGGATAACTCCATGTCATTGAAGACCTCTTTATTCCACTTAACCTTAACTACAATTAAACCACAAATCAATTGAAACCCAAAACAAAACTCAAAATATATTACAAACCCTTAAAAGTTGGCATTTCTTCCCCTTTTTAGACAATAATTGCAAAACAAATGAATAATTAATTTATAAAACAATTAATTAAATCATAAATTGATTTCAATTTAGTGTTTATTTTGTGTCAAATCATTCAAATGCCGACAAAATTGTGCTTTTCTTTCATAAATTACGTCAAAATATATTGAAATAAAAAATAATTTACTTCATTTATATCGAGATTATTAATACCTTGGACAAATATATATCTTCAAGAGTAAATGAATATTTGATTACAGTTTTTAAATAATGATTACAAATACCAGGAAAATAAAAGCAAATACTGTATAATATACAGTGTATATAATTGTGCGACAAAGTGACCATGATAATGACCATGATAATGACCATGATACCATAACCATATAATCATATACTTTGTAATTGTAATAAATTAATCACAAATTCATTCAAACTTTAATTAAATTTTAATTTATTTCATATTTTTAATACATTTTTACAAATAATTGCATTTTATTTACAAAAACTAATAATAAACTAATTTTTTATATTATTTTCACATAAATATACAGAAAATAGCTTTGCTTTTATAAAAGTGAATCAAAAGTGTCCTTGGTTAGGTTAGGTGAGTGTTAGGTACCGGGTCGGGCAACTGTTGCTCACCTAATGCTACAAATTTGATTGAATTTTGAAAATTAAAAGTGAAATAAATATTTTTGAAATCAATTCCAAGTCTTATGAATAGATTTGATGACAAATAAAGTGAAAATTGTTTTCAATTTTGACTTCAAATTCATTTTTCATCAAAAAATTGTTATAAACTTAGAATCGATTGAAAAAATGTTATAAATTGTTGTTTGAAAATTGATATAAATTTTTATCACAAGAAAAACATATAAATTGTGTTTTATATCAATTAATTGCTTTGAAAAATAACAGCACCTTATGGTCTAAGGTTTACCCAAAGGGGGAAAAATTGTAATTTCATTTTCGGTCAAAATATTCTTCTACAGTATATTTAAGTAGAGTTTAGAGAAGAGAAACAAAAAGACACGAAATGTCAACAAAATTTGGTATTAATTCACTCAACACTTGGTTTTAGTTATAAGTTATTTGGTTTTATAATTCAATCACTTTAAGGGGTATTAAAGGTTAAGGTTATATAACAATCAAAGTGCCATAACTTGGAGTATCTATTGGTTTAGTGTTCAGTCGTATAACTGTTGTCAAACATGTGCTGAGAACACATGAATCGATAGCAAAGAAGCTCTTAATTAAAGCATTGATAAAATAAAAGCTAAAAATGAAAATTGAATTCAAAATGAGCTTCAATTCAGTTATAAATATATTAATATCACATATAATATAAGGAATTGTTGTTATGATTGACTCAATCGTTGACTCAATGACTAGTAATCAAAATATATTTAAAGTGTTTTGTCGTTATTTTGTCGTTATTTTGATGAAAGAAATGATTAATAATTGGCACAAAAGCTATAAACTTATTGTCAATAAAATAGCAATAAATTGCAAACAAATGCCAAAATAAATAAATATTAATTGAGTTTCGCTTCAATTTGTAAATACGGTTAATGTTATGTCACTGTTATGTCACTGTTGTGTCAATTTTGTGTCAAAAAGACATTTTGTCCTAAAATTATATTAATCTTAAAATAAACTAATGTTTCAAAACTTTGGTTCAAAAATAAATGAATGAATAAATGAATGAATGATTAAATTAATCCCAAAAATGAAAATAATATGAAATTTGAGTCAAAATATGATTTGAATTCATGGTTTGGTTTGCATTGAAATCCAATTAAAGTTATGAGAGATTCGCCAAAAACTGTTAAACAATGGATCCTTTAATCACTTGATTGACGGACTTGTGTTCAATGCAATTGTTGGACAGTTTATTGACCTTTGAATCTGAAAAAGAGGTGGGTATAGGAGGTCTGGGATGTAAAAGTCTTCCCTGAGTTGTCCACAAACCGTTTGCTAATTGAAGTTTTTGCTTCAGAGAACGGCTTCTCTTCCTTTTGTCACATTCCTCGTCGGTTGCATAACAGATAATATTACCGCTCGGATGGAAACACCGGTAATATAAGGCCTAAAAGTATAAACAGAGTAATTAGGACCGGAATATACAGAAGAATGAGATGGTATACCATAAAGATTAGCCCTGAGCCAAAGCAGAAGAAGTACCCAAACATTGCAATCATTTTATACCACTTAAGGTCATCACAATTCGTGAACCAAAGGGTCATTAAAATAATATTTTCGCAAAACATGAATGAATAATAGAGGGCATAGCGCCTACGGGTAGGGCTGTCCACGGGATTGAAGTAACAGAAGATGAACATAACGGCCAGAACTGCGTTATATCCCAACTCTTCAATACGATTATCACAAAAGTTGGTTCGCATGGAAACGATCCAAAAGAACATAAGTAACCAATGAATGACACAAACGATACTAATATAGAACCGAAACTCAGAGGCAAACAATGCCAGTGCCAGCACTCGGGAGGCTATTAAGAAGAAACGCCAAACAAATTGAACGGCAATTCCCTAAACATTCAAATGAATGCAAACATTGAGTCAAATAATTAACTAATTGTTAAACCGTTATAAAAGAGGGGAAGAGCAGACACATACCGGCCAAGTCATGTTCGCCTTGTCTGGCAGTGAAAGACGAAGCGCGCGATGGTATGACACCAAAGACCACGAAAGTGATACCAATGACGCCAACACTGCGATCACTTGCGCCACAACTGATGGATAGAGTAAAACAAGTTATGAATGGTTTGAGTGAATACAAAGTTAAAACTGTAATACCTGTCCAGTTATCACTTGAATGGTTGTTCCCCTTCGCGAGTATATACATCTGAAGCACCAGTTGTGGCGCCGCTTCCATAAAGCACTCGAAGAGCCTTAACATCGTTGCGTCGGTGTCTTCGTAGACCATATATTGAAAGTACTTTCGTTGAGCCTCTCGTGAGTTGGAGTGTTGTCTGAACTTCAGTCCATACATAAGTGAATCAAAATACCGCAGAATTGGTCCCAATTGTAACAAAAGAAATATAAATCTCATAATCCATTGACATCTTGTTATATGCGGTGAACCCTCTTCTCGGGAGTCCAAGACATACCAACGCATGGATATACCCGTCATTACGAGTGTCGGAAGCATTACAAACGCTAGGGTTAAACCAAAATACCTAAAAGTAATTGCAATTATAATACAGAGGAATGGGTTTGAATTCCAGTGCTTTCATACCAATAATCTTCATTTATGTAATGAAAGGCTGCGACCGCTATATCTGTGCCGATATCAAAGAGAAAGCTACCGATGGAGAAGAGAATGGCCAACGCGTCCAATATAGTGAAGGTCATGTGTGCGGGCAATGCGTCCACTTTATCACAGTCGCCGTCGGAGGTAAACGACATCATGTGATGAGAGATAAGTGAGGGACGGGAGGCTCCGGTAGATATGTGTGACTTCTGGCGGCTAAGGGTTCGGCTGAACGTCCGACTCAGAGCACAGTTCTCTGTCACCTCTTCTTCAAACCTCTGGTCAACCGTCTGTTCCGACACTTCATTTGATTGACAAATCGTCGGATGAATTGAAGTTTGTATTGAAATCTCATTACTATTTGTTTCAATCAATTCATTGCTATTTCTTCTGTCGTTGAGTCCATTCAAACAGTTATTGTCATCACTTGAGTCCAAGTTCTTCACCCGAACCGGCATTTCATCAAAAAATAAATGATTTTTAAATATTTTCTTCAAATTATCGGTCAATTAATCAAATGTTTTGGACATCTCTTCAGTGAATTGGGTTTCAATTGATTCAATCATTTGATAATCACTTGAATTGATGTCAATATCAATGAAACGATTGCTTATTATTTGTAAAATATATTGAATTTATTTAAAACTAATTATAAATAAAATAAAATAAAATCAAAACAAATAAGAAATCAATTGTTTGTCAAACACTTCAGTCAATTCACACCAACTTTGGGTCAAACCATTCATATAATAGCCAACAATTGGGGGGCAGAGAGGGTGGGTATGGGTTGGTATGGGTGTCACTCATGAGGACAAAAGTCATACAAACACTCATGTAATCAATCTTTGGATCAAATGTTGTCTTAATATTAATTAAAGCAATGATTTTGTTATTGTTTTTTGAAAATTACTAAACAATTGATGAGTTCTTAGATTATCTCAAAACTGTTATCGGATTTAAAGAAACTGAAAGCAAATGTCATGTACTTTATGTCAAACACTGAATATCTCTGACATTGTCTGCAATTTATTCCCTATTTTTGGGGATTTTTCATCAAAACTGTAGAAATGATTGCATTTTGAACCCAAAGAGTGACTGAATATAAGATGACGTCATATCGTAAACAAAGCGCAGACTCTCTTATGGACTGATGTTTAGCACATGTTTTGCACTTTAAATGCTGTTTTGATTTTCAGTTTAATTAAAACCCAATTATTGTTAAACTGTTTTACAATTAATTGTTATTTTAATCATTAAATGGTTATTAAAATGATAACAAAAATGTGAATTCAATTGACTCTTAATTTCAGTCACTTTTAGTGTAAGTTTTGTTGCAATTAAAGACCAGTTTTGCGGCGTTTTTGAACTCATTTTGTGTTTAATTATAAAATCAATGATTTGTTGAGAAAATGTCAAAATTCATAGCATTTGCTGCACTCAAGGGGTTGTGTGAAACCAAACCCAACAATCCATTGATCACTAAATTAAGACATTATTTGTCACTAAAAAAGTGGTCAAAAGTTGACCGAAGTTTGATTTTAAGCCTATTGTCCGAAGCGATCCTCAATCGGGAACTGCGGCCACACGTCAGCCGATTGTTTGCACCGATTTTGAGTGAACTGTTGGTTAGACTTAAATGCAGACCCGATGTCACGGAAAGACTTTTTGTAGCCGTAAGTGATTTAATCGGTTATTTCAATAGTGCCACACATTTCGCATACCAGTGCTTCCAGACATCGGTGTTCAGTCCAATAGCTCTTTTAGAGCACTCTATTGACGACCACTCAGTGCTCGATATCCTTATCTCTTCTTTCAATTATCTTCATTTCCATCCCATTTGGTTCAGGGATTCAATTGATTGGAGTTTTGTATTGCAATACACATCACATCCAAACCCTGACATCAGATATGTCTCACTTCAGTTGTATATCGTTTTGTTCAGCGTTTGTGACAATCAATTGAATGACATATTTGTGAAGCACTTCACACACGAAGAGTTGACTCAACTTCGGGTCAAATATTTATATTTGTTTTGTCCGCGAATACCGACGACTCAATTGACAGACGTTTTGTTTTACGACCGAAAAGATGAAGAATTTTGTGAAGATTTTGAACAATGTTTTTATGACTTGGACTTCAATGAAGACATTGTTTCAGTTGAAGGCGTTTTCATCAATAAATACAAAACAAATTGCGATTCAAGTGATAAAAACTCAAATAAATTAGTTTTAGTGCCGACCACTCAATGCACTCTCCGTTCCCTCGCTTTGGCTGTGGCTTATGGCAAGCCAGTGCTTATTGAGGGGCCGGTTGGTTGCGGTAAAACACTTCTCATTGAATATTTGGCTTCACTTACGGGCAGATATAGAGCACCAGAATTAATGAAAGTACAAATGGGTGACCAAATCGACTCAAAAGTACTGATTGGGGCTCATATTTGCACTGATATTCCGGGAGAATTCATTTGGAGGGCCGGACCGCTGACTAACGCCATGAAACACGGCTATTGGCTTGTGTTGGAAGACATAGACTGTGCGCCGTCTGATGTCATATCAATGCTATCGTCTGTGTTAGAGACCAACTCTCTGTCATCTCTGGCCGGTTGTGAAAATCAATTAAATAGAGTTCACAACGAGTTTCGGATCTTTTTTACCCGACGTCTCATAAACCCATCAAACAATTCAAAACACTCTGAGTTCGCCATAAAGTCTTCAATTCATTGCAATTATGTCAACAAATTGTGTCAAAAAATTTCAATGAATTGTATGAAAAGAGAAGAACTTTTAGCACTTATATCCAAGAAATGGCAAAATCTGTGTCCAATTAGAGACAGAATTCTTGATATTTATTATTATCTTCAAAACGATTGTTCAGAAAATACTGGACTTAAACGACAGATATGTTTAAGAGATCTCATGAAATGGTGTCAAAGAATATCGAAGAGCTTTAAACTCAATTCAGATGAGTCGGCGTTAACGGCATTCCTGGACGCAAACGACTGTTTCCTTCAATCCATTGCCAGTCCAACGCTTCGGGTGTCAAAAGCAGAGCAAATTGGCTCTCATCTGAATATAAACAAAAGTCAAAGTGAATACCTGTGCGCTAAAAGAAAGCCTGAATTCATTTTGAATGAAAAACTATTTAAAATCGGAAGAATTTCTACAAAACTGAGTGAAAGGTCAATCAATTTGTTGGAAAATCAAAAGCATTTTCGTTGTTTTGCTTTAACTCAACAGTCGTTAGCACTTCTGGAGAGGATATCCGTTGCCATCGATAATAACGAACCGGTTTTGCTCTGCGGTGAGACCGGAACCGGAAAGACATCTTGTGTTCAATATTTGGCAAATCGTTTGAATAAATCACTTACTGTTATAAATATGAACCAACAGAGTGACAGCACTGACCTATTGGGAGGGTATAAACCCATTGAAATGAAAATTTTGATGCAACCCTTGAGAGACGAATATTTGGATTTGTTTTCCAAGACCTTTGAAGCCGAAAAAAATGCGACTTTTTTGACCAAAATTGCTCAAAAGTTTAGGTCTGAGGACTGGGAGGTGTTATTCCAGGTTATGATTTGCGTCATTGAAAGCGCTTTAACCAAAGCTTTGGATAATGAGATCACTGAGCGATGGAAATCAATGAGAGATCGGATCAGGAGATTGGAAACATTCAAACTGACCGAAAAGGGATGCCTTGCCTTCAGTTTCATTGAGGGAAGTCTTGTGAAGGCCATGAGAAGTGGTCACTGGATCTTATTGGACGAAATCAATTTGGCCGAAACCGAAACATTGCAATGCCTTTCATCCATTCTGGACACCGACGGCGGCTCTGTTGTACTCTTAGATAAAGCCGATGGCCTTCCAGTGGACCGCAATCCACAGTTCCGTTTGTTCGCGTGCATGAATCCGGCCACAGATGTCGGCAAAAAGGAGTTACCGCTTGGAATCCGAAACCGTTTCTCTGAGTTCTTTGTCGACGAACTCGAAGACAAGTCTGATCTTAGAATTCTTATCCATTCATACATTGGTTCCTATGTTTCGCCGAATTTGATCGAAAGGATCGTTGGTTTCTATTTACAGATCAAAATCGATTCAAAGCAGGTATTGACGGACACTAACGGAATGCGAGCTCACTATAGTCTCAGGTCAGTTGGGTTTCACACAGTATTAGAGAATTCGTGAATTGAAATGATATTTGTTTTACAGAACTCTTTGTCGGGCACTGAGTGTCGGCGCCACCAATCCGTGTGGTGTTATCTTAAGATCACTTTATGAGTCATTTTGTTTGTCATTCTTGACTCGTTTGGACAATACTTCGAGACTTAAAGTCGAAACCGAAATAATTAAGACATTATTTGTAGACAAAAGTTCTTTGGGTTTACTGAAGACCGAAATCCCGGCCCCGAAAGCACCGGAAAAGTATGAATGCATTGAAGGCTTTTATATATTGAGAGGACATAAAGAGCCGAAGACTAATGACTCATATATTCTGACCACAACTGTGAAGAAGAATTTGAAGGATATTTGCAGAATAGTGTCGATTGGGAAGACATTTCCCATCCTATTAGAGGGCGAAACATCTGTCGGCAAAACGAGTCTAATTGAGTGGTTGGCCGCGAGGACTGGCAATGTCTGCGTTCGCGTCAATAATCACGAACACACAGACCTTCAGGTGATTCACAGTATAACTGCTTTTTATGAATTTATTGAACCCTTTATTGCATTCAGGAATACGTCGGAAGTTATTGTGTGAATACCAGCGGAAAACTTGTGTTCAGAGAAGGGGTTTTGGCCGAAGCCATGAGGAATGGATATTGGATTATATTGGATGAACTGAATTTAGCCCCGACTGAGGTCTTGGAAGCTCTCAATCGGGTATTGGACGACAACAGAGAGCTATTTATTCCTGAAACTCAAACACTTATAAAAGCTGACCCGAAGTTCCTACTGTTGGCCACTCAGAACCCGGCGGGTCATTACGGCGGCCGTAAAGTTCTTTCGCGCGCTTTTCGTAATCGTTTCGTTGAACTGAACTTCGATTCCATTCCCAGCAATGAATTGGAAGTAATTCTTCACCAAAGATGTTGTCTTCCGATGTCTTACTCCAAACGAATGGTAAGTGTTTTACAAGACTTACAAATCAGACGTCGAGAGAGCGGTGTCTTCGCCGGAAAACAGGGATTCATTACTTTAAGAGATTTGTTTCGTTGGGGAGAGAGGTATAAGAAGTTTGCAAAACAACATAACCAAGACTTCTATGACTGGGACTTGCATTTAGCCAGAGATGGGTATTTGCTATTAGGGGGTCGGGTCCGCAAACCTGAGGAAATGGCTGTCATTCAAGAAGTGCTTGAAAACAGGTTTCGCCGCAAACTCGACACAAATGTCTTATTCAGTGACACGTCGTTCCTCAAGCACTTCCAAAATTCCATTCCCGAAGAGTTTGAACACATTGTGTGGAATAAGTCATTGAAACGTTTGGGAACTCTATTGTCTGAAGCCATCAAATATAATGAACCCGTTTTGTTGATTGGAGACACCGGTTGTGGAAAGACATCGATTTGTCAATTATTCGCAGCACTCAATGGGAGACAACTTTATTCAATCAATTGTCATATGAATACCGAAAGCGCAGACTTTTTAGGAAGTTTACGACCGATTCGTAACTTTGATAGCGATGTCAACCAACAGAGCACTCGAGCGCTCTTTGAATGGGTTGACGGACCGCTTGTCGATGCCATGAAAACCGGGTCTTTCTTTCTGGTCGACGAAATATCATTGGCCGACGACTCAGTGCTGGAACGACTGAATTCTGTGTTAGAGTCCGAACGCACTCTTCTTATCGCCGAAAACAACAATACATTTGATAACGAGATATCAATTCCTGTCATCAAAGCTGAAGAATCGTTTAGATATATGGCAACTATGAATCCGGGGGGCGATTACGGCAAGAAAGAGCTCTCACCTGCTCTTAGGAATAGGTTTACAGAGATCTGGTGTCCGCCTTATGAAGACATCGATGACATCAAAGACATTATTCGTCATAATTTAGACAAACAATGGTTTGAGAGGAAAGACATTATCTGTGAATCCATTTGTGATTTTATTCTTTGGTTTAATTCAAATGTTTTGAATTCAAAGCGAATTGTGTTGAGTGTAAGGGATATCTTGAGTTGGATTCAGTTCATCAACACAACTACCCGACCCTCTAATCCAATTCCTATGTGTTTAAGCGATGCCTTCACTAATGGAGCACTTTTTGTGTTTATCGATGCCATCGGAAGCGCCTCTTCTTTGTGGTCTTCAAAGCAAACAAATTTAGTGTCAATTCGTAGCGAATGTGAAATATTTCTCAAACAATTGTCTCAGTCTTTGGTTTCAATCACTTCCGAGGACTTAATGGACATTATATTAGATAACAACAAATACTTCTCAATAAATCCGTTTTGTATTCCGAAGGGACCGGAAGTTGACGACAGAGTTGTTGACCAATTCATGTGGAATAGTCCGACCGTTCAGAGCAATGCCATCCGAGTGTTGAGAGCAATGCAATTACCGAAACCTATTCTTCTTGAAGGCATGCCTGGCGTCGGAAAGACTACTTTGGTTCAGGCTTTGGCCAAAGCGTCGGGTCATCGACTTATACGAATTAATTTGTCCGAACAGACGGACATCAGTGACCTCTTCGGCGCTGATTTGCCGATTGAAGGCCGAGACTCTGCGGGAAAATTTCAGTTCAGAGACGGGCCTCTACTTCGGGCGCTTAAAAGTGAGTGGACATGGATTCTATTGGATGAACTGAATCTGGCGGCGCAGGCGGTTCTGGAAGGACTGAACGCATGTCTCGATCATAGAAATGAAATATTTATTCCGGAATTGAATCGAAGTTTTAAAATTAGTAAAACAATGACCCGGATATTCGCCACTCAAAACCCCCACTCAGAGGGCGGCGCCCGAAAGGGTTTACCTCGAAGTTTCGTTAATCGGTTCACAAGTGTTTATATGCAAACCCTGTCCACAATTGACTATATTTTCATTCTTTCAAATATGTTTCCAAACATTGAAGACTCTGTTATTCAACAAATGGTTGCCTTCAATGAGAAAGTGATCGATGAAGTGGTGGTTCACAAAAGGTTTGGCCGAAGAGGCAGTCCCTGGGAGTTCAACCTCAGAGAACTGATCCGTTGGTCGCAAGTAATGACACAAAATATCTCTGATTTCAATGAAATAAAAGCCGAAAAATTCATTAAATTTTTATTCATTGATAAAATGAGAACAATTGAGGACAGGATTGAAATGAAAGCAATTTGTGAACAGTTTTTTACTCTTTCATCAAATCTGGATTCAATTGACTTCAAAATGACTGACAATTATTTACAGATCGGACACTCAGTGCTGAAACGTCGGCGAAGTTTAAGCAATGAATTATTGAATTATGTTTTGTTTGAATCACAAAAACAATGTTTGGAATCATTGATGAAATGCATTGAAATGAATTGGATGTCAATATTGATTGGACAGTCGGGTGTCGGCAAATCAACTGTTGTTAAAATGCTATCAGACTTGACCGGACATAAACTGTGTGTGCTTTCAGTGAACTCAGAAATGGATACAATGGATCTGTTGGGAGGGTTTGAACAAAAGGATTTGTCTCAAGAGTTGAAACACATCGAAGACGTTGTGATTGAGTTCTGTTCAGAAGTGTTCAGAAAATCTGTTCAACAAAGCAATGAAATGAAAGATATTTTGAAGATTTGGTTTGAATTGCAATCAATTAGTGAATCCTCTGATCAATACTCGTTGAAAAGACTCACACTTTTGGCAACAATTGTGGAGAAGTTGTCAAAATTAAAAGACATTTCGTCTGAATTGACATCAAATCTAATGAAAACAATAAATGAATTGAAATCTTGTTATGAAAACAAACTTCAAGTCAACGGAACGTTTGAATGGAGAGACTCTATACTAATCCGAGCCCTCATTGACGGGGAATGGCTTTTGATAGAAAACGCCAATCTATGCAG
Organism: Pantelozetes paolii; assembly: GCA_034687845.1. Taxonomy (NCBI): domain Eukaryota; kingdom Metazoa; phylum Arthropoda; class Arachnida; order Sarcoptiformes; family Oribellidae; genus Pantelozetes; species Pantelozetes paolii. The sequence goes on from JAQGAT010000214.1 coordinate 29,218, forward strand.
TGCTTCGGTATTGGATCGACTCAACGGTCTGCTTGAACCAAATGGACAGTTGACTATCAATGAGAAAGGATCTATCGATGGACAGTTCACTACAATCACTCCTCACCCAGACTTCAGACTAATCCTTTCAATGGATCCAATGAATGGCGAACTGTCCAGAGCTATGCGGAACAGAGGTATTGAAATCAATATGTTTCCGATCACTTCAAAAGAAGACATTTCAAAGCAAATTAGTGTTTTGGTTAAAAGTGACGGCGCTTTCCAGCAATTCCTTACCAATTGTTTTGAACAGAGTTTTGATGAATACAACGAGAAATTAAATTTTTCTCTATTTATTGAAAACATAAAACATTTTATTTTTAAAATCCAAAACGGGTTGAGATCTGAACTCAGTCTAAAAGAGTTGTGCGAAAGGTTTGACAAACAGTGCATTAGTGATGAAGTTATCAGTGATTTAATGAAGAATATTGTGTCCAATAGTAGTGAAGACGATAACAAAGAGTTTGATATATCTTTGAATCACTTTAAATACGATTCTTCCACTTCTTGTGCGTTTGAAGACTCAGTTATTTTGAAGGATTTGATAAAAAGTGGAAAATCTGTTGAATTAAATGACATAGAGTTGACATCTCTTCGACTCTATTATGAGAAAAGTTCACAAAAAGATCATTCAATTCGTAATTATGTTTTGAAAAACAGTTCATTCAATCAATACTTTAATAATAATTCAGAACTAGTGAAACAAATCGGCGATAATATCCAACAATTGTCGACAAAAACCCCTGAAATGAATGTTTTGACTGAATTTCAAATTGATTTGAGATTTAATACAAATGTTTGGCATTTGTTCTTAAATTTGAATAAATGTTATGAAAACGACATCGAATTGATTGACAAACAGTTGAATCGGTTTTCAGTGAATCTGTTTTGGGATCAATTGAAATGTCAACAAATGAATGGCAAACCAGTGAATGACAAAGAGTTGATGTCATTCATGCAAATCAGTTGTGATTTAATTGATAACAAAATACCTCGAAATTCATTTCCAAAGGCTTTCATCACAATATTTAATGTCTTACAAGAAATTGAAGAAAAACTAATCAAACGTTGTCTTGAATTGTGTCCAACAAATGATGACTTCATGCCATTGCGTGATATGATCTTATGGTACCATCAGTTGCTTAGAGTGTGTCACCAAAGCTGTTCCAAAGCTGAACTCCTCAACCAATTTATTGTCAATAAGTTTACTGTACTTTGGATTATAATTATTGAAAAATCTTTGTCTGTTTTGCAAAGTTTTCTGAACATTGATCTCAATTCTTGTATTTCTTCTGTCAATCAATTGTTACAAATCAAATCATTAGAGAGCCATAAGAAGACGTATAAACTGTTGCTGTCTTTGACACGAAATAACATAGTCTTCAAGTGTGAAGAATCGGCTGATCTTTATGTCACTTATTATAAATTGAGTGAAGATATCATCAAAACTAAAGATTCAATTGTTTCCGATTCAGTCAAAGATTACAATCTATTGATTGCCAACAATCTGTTGTCTCTTATTAGCGGACAATACAATAGAAATCATTTGAAAAAAGACATTTCACTTATTGAACAAATGCTTATAAACTCAGCGAAGAAAGACATGGATTGTGAAGAAGACATAGATTTTGTTGAAGTGATAGCAAATCGCAAATCAATGGCAACCAAACAGTTTGAACCCTTAGTTATGTTTTCATTATTGTATTCAGAACTCAATTATTTCATCGAAAAATCAAATCATTTATTGAAAAGAAATCACAAATTATTTGAATCAAAACTTTTAACTTTAAATCCTTTCCATATTCTGTCCATTATTTGTGAAAATGATTGCCAAAACATATCCACAGATCTAATGCTTCAACACTTCATTGATTTCAATCAAAAGTTTAAAATTAAAAATGTTTTCACTCTTTTGAACAATAATTCAAATGATTTAAGAATTGGAGATATTTTTGATGAAAGACTACTGCAGTTGACGTCTGAATGCTTACCATTCATGTCATTAACATCGAGTTATTTGCTCTCAAATAAAGACATTTCTATCGGTTTGTTGTCTCAACGAATGACACAACTCTTGAATTTGAAACAATTTTTGAGTTTGAATTTTGAGACCATTTGTGATTCAGATAACAAACGGCTGACAAGACTTCAGTTCCAATTCGTGAGGAATTGGTTCTCGTCTTTAATGCAAAATGTTTGCCTCAACTCACCGGTGAAGAAGAGTTGTCTAAATGTTCAGAACAACGGATTTGAAGAACTGTTTAATAAGATTTCACTTATGATTGAAGAAAGTAAAGACCCTTTCGATGAAAGTATTGTTTTGGTGTTCATTGGATTAATTACTTCCCACTTATTGTGTCCGACGTTTCCTATCGATCCCATAGAGAGAATCAATTGTAAACTAAATCACTATATAATTGATCTCAAGTTAATCAATGCTGAACTCAATGTCCGCAAAGCTCTGGCAAACATTAGATCCAATAGTTTTTCAATGGAGTCATGCGTTCATCCATTGGTCTCAGAATTAATTGAAAGGAAGAAGCGATTAGAGGAGAAAATCAAGGCATTTGAGTCTAACCTACCGTTCCGTTCGTCTTCTGCTCAATATTTTCAACTAAAAAGTGATTGCATTTTGTTTTTGGAGACAATTATTGAACGAAAAACAATTGAAAGACATTCAAAAAAATTGATTGATTTTTACAGAAATAAAAACAATTCAAAGAAATCATTGAAAGATTTGACGGAAGAGTCAATCAATTTTCAGATTTCCATCAATTCATTCATTACTCGCATTCAAACTACTTATCCTTTATATCAGGATCTGTTGAATGTATTCCTAATCGGGGTCTCAATGTTATTGAAAGGCCTGAAAAATGCAAACTTTTATATTCAAAATCAAAATTTTGTTTTAAATGAACTCAAATTCAAATCGATTTCAGAAATGAACGAAACGATGAAAATAGTCGGCAATTATTGCAACACATATTCGCCTGAATTTATAGCCAATTATTTGTGTGATTCCCAGACCATAAACAAAATGACAAAAATGTCAAACTTTGCAAAACTTCACTTCGAGACCAATGTTTCCACTCTTTTGAGATCAGCTTTACTTGAGATACAAAACCAGATGTCTTTGAATTATAGCGAAAGTCTTCTTATGGTTTCAAATCGTATTTTAAGTGTTTTCGTCAAATGTTGGCAAAAACAGAGAGAAGAGGAAGAGTTGAAGCGATCAGAAGAAGAGGCACTCTTTGAGTACAGAATGAAATCTCATGAGTCAGAGCCGACGGAAGAGGAAAGGGATAAAACAGAATTGGAGACTATATTCCCCACATTTCACGAACACTACAGCGATTTCATCACTGATTTCACAGTTGATGACAAAATTACCGTTAATTTAATTGAACTGAAATCAGACGACACTATAATAACGGATATAATTAGCACTCATTTGAAAATTATTGAATCGATTGAGAGTAACGACAAATCAGTGCCTGATTTCCGAAAGTCTTATCTTTTGCGTCATTCAGTGATTTCAGAGATAACCAAATGTTTGGGAATTTTCTTCAATAATAGCATCGATTGTGAACTGATTTGCGGACAAATGATTGCTTGCAATGAAATCATTAGTGATATTAATAACAGTTATTCCGAGAACTCATTCAATATATACAAGAATTCCTCGATTTATGAGACAAACAATTGTTTGAAAATTCTGGAAACACTTGAGAACCGAATAGTCGTTCAACTCTTACCACAGTTTGAAAGAAATCCTATTCTTATAAAACTCTTGAAAATAATTGAAAACATATTATCACTCAATACTAAAGAGCCTCTCATGAAGTTTGCCACCGGTTTAGAGGTCTTACTGGAAGCGGCACAGGACTGGCAGCTGATGGCCCACAGAGGCATCAGTTTAACCGATAATCTCAATGAATTGACACAACTGTTGATAAGTTGGAGAAAATTAGAGCTCAAGTATTGGTCTGAATGTTTGGATTCAGTGAATACTGAGATCAATGAAAAACAAATCAACAAATTTTGGTTTCATTTATTCATAACTATTACGGCTTTGATTGAAAACAAAACAACCGATGGTTTCAATCAAAACGATATCAAAGAGTTTGTTGTTTCCATCAAACGGTTCATTGAAAACTCAAAAATAGGAGAATTCAAAGTACGACTCAGTCTTTTGCATACCTTTGCACTTCATGTGCTGTCCATTGAGGGCAACAACAGTTTAGACAACAATCTATTCATAAGTCTTCATAATTTGCATAAATTTTATTCACAATTCATACCAAACATTGAAAAGGCGTTAATGTCTGTCCGAAACCCAATTGAAAAAGAAGTGAAAGAATTTGTGAAAATAACGAAATGGAAAGACAGTAACTTCTGGGCCGTTAAGAGCGCAGTCGACAAATCACACAAACAGTTGTTTAAATACATGAAGAGATATAAATCAGAGCTTTTGAATCAAACCATTGATTTGTGTTTTGATAGTGAAAGCAATGAAAACAAAAATCCCATTAATAGTCGGGAATTGAAACTCAATTTTAAGAATTATATATCAATTGAAAGTGAAATCAATGAAAACAATGAATCAAACGATCAGTTGATTAGAAATTTCCCTTTTCTTGAGAATAACTCTTCGTTTATAACCAAATCCAAGCGTTTGTCCAAAAGAGCTCTTAAGAAGTGTTCTTATATTGTGAACCAAATCAATGCAATGGAAAGCTTTACCACTGATATGATAATTGAAATGAAAGACTTGAGTGAACTTCAGGTCCCAAACGATATCAAAGACAAAATCAAATATAAGAGAACCGCTCATCACATCCATAGCCGTAAGCGCAGGGCTTTGAGTGAACTCTTTAAGACTTTAACTCAATTCGGTCTTTCATACCGAAAGGGTTTGGTTATTGACAATGAGTTTGACTTAAATGAGATAATAATAACTACCGGTCCTCTCGATTACAACTTCAGACAATACACTCAACTTTCACATCAATTGATCGATGATTTGAATTCTTGTGACAAATATTTCTACAAATGTTTGGCCCGTTTTGGTTCACTTCGGACAGCACTGGAAACCCCTAATAAACAGTTGTCGATCGGAAACGTCGAAAGAATTAAAGGATTTTCGACACAATTGATGAAAAAAGTTATCGAAAAAAGACAAACAATTTCTTATCATTTGTTTTGTTTTAAAAAAATGAAAACAATTCAACAAAATCTGAAACTTTTGTCAAAAGATAACGATTTAGTGATTATTCCGAGCAATCAATTCAATGAGTGCTTGACTTCTGCCCAGAATTTAATCGTAAGAATAATTGCTTTCATTCTTCGGTCCATTGATTTGTTGAACAGTTGGAGCACTGGTAGAGAAGAACCTGTTTTGTTGCTCTCAAGTGATTATTCTGTGAATATTAGTGAACAAAACATAACAGAAATTAAACACAAATTAAATGATTATTATTTGATATTCAATGAAATGATTGAAAAACTGAAAACATTTGAATCTATTGAAGAAATTGGTGTCAATTCTGGCAGTGATTTGAATCTAATGAAAGATATTTACAAAAGATTTTGGGATTTAATGAAAGAAATGAAAACTTTTTATTCAAATCAAAACTTTTCTCTCATTTTGAGCACTAAATTCACTCAACTTTTCGACGAAAGTCTTGTTTTATGTGAAAAATTCATGAATTATTCAGAAAACTATTGCAAAGAATCTGAAGATTTGGATAATTTTGAAAACATTCAGAGTTTTATTGATTTAATTGCAAATCAATGCACAAAATCTGTAAAAATTATTTTGTTTTCAATTCAAAAGATCTATAAATCACTCAATGATTCAAATACTGACAAAACAAATGAGGATTTATTGAAAGATTCGTTGAATTTAACGGACATTAGATGTGTTTTAAACGATTTTCATATCAAAGACACAATGAATTCAATCACAAAACTGTTGAAAGTATTGAATACCGATTACCAAACCAATGAAAACTCAGTTCAACGCCTGACTGTCCATCGATTTAAGGGACAGTTAGTCAAAAGGATTTATCCTTTTATTGAGATTTATACAAATATTTGCGAATATTTGATAACAATTTCAATGTTTTCGTTGAAGACTTCAAATAAACTTCTTTTCATTCTTTTGTCACTCTTTTCCGAATTAACTCAAAACGGGTTTTGTTTGCCCCCGGAGTTCAGCGATGAGACCGAAGGCGGAGATATGGGAACGGAGTTTAAAAGTGTTGAAGACGGAGGTATTGGTGAAGGACAGGGAACTAAGGACGTGAGCGACAGGATTGAGAGTGAAGACCAAATTGAAGGACTTAAAGACCAGACCAAAGGGGAAAAGGGGGACGAAAATGATGAAAGAGATATTGAAGAGGAAGAGAAGGGGTTGGAAATGGAGAACGACTTCGACGGACAGACATTCAGTCCTTCTAAAGGCGATAACGAAGAAGAAAATGACAAATCAGACGATGAAGACAGTGATGACAATCTGGAGGAACAAATGGGAGACATAGACAACAACTCTGAGGTTTTGGATGAAAAGATTTGGGGATCAGATAATGAAGACATGGATTCAGACCAAACAGATGCTGAAGACGACACCGGATTTGCGGGAAAGGATTCCTTTGACAATAAAATTGTGGCAAACGATGAGAACAAAGATCTTAAGCAAGACTTCGATGAAAAGGATTTGAAAGAAAGAGAAGAAAACCAAGAAATCAATGAAAACTCGGAACAAAACGACGAATACTCTGACGAATGCAGAGATCCTTACAAACAGTTGAATGAAAACAATGAAAAACCAAATCAAGAATTGCCTGAAAATATGGAATTAGATCTCAACGAAGATAATGAGGACAATGAAGGCGATGACCAGAATTGCGAAGATGTGGACAATAAGTCTCTTTCGGGTGAGAGTATGACTGACGAAGAAAAGCACTCGGATTTAGAGGAACAGGAATTCGAAGATTTGGATCAAATTGAAGACCAATTGGAGGACAAACCTATCGATGAAAATGTGGATAAGACTGAAGTTTTGGAAAACACGAGTGAAGACATTGAGAACAAAGAAGAAGATATAGAATCACAAAACAAAGAGTCGAATCCCAATCCACACAAAGAATCGGTTGATTCCGCAAACGATGAAACAATTGGTTCACAAAATAGAGAAACACTTTTAGAAAATCAAATGAATGACAAAAACAGTGCAGAAGTTTGTGCTGAAGAAAATGCTGAACAAAACTCTGACCAAAATGTCGGACAAACTGAAGAACAGCACGGATTCAGTGAAGCATTAGTTGGCGACCACTCAACTCAAACAGAGTCACAACAGATCCAAAGTTCGGCGTCTTTTGATGACTCAGAGGCGAAGGAACAGAGATTTCAAAACAACAAAAGAGACAAAACTGAAAGAACTTTAGCCGAAGAGTACGACAAAAGTGCAAAACGACTGAAAGTGCTTCCAAACGATGACAAAGAGGTTTCCGATCCCGACATCAATAGTCAAAGGCATTCAGAGAAGCAAACAATTAATAGCGATATCTATAGACATGTTGTCAACCAATCGATGGCTAATAATAGAGTCATTGATATCGCGAGTAATGAAGAAAAACTGATTCAAAACGAAGAAATAGAGAACAAAGACATTGATTTGAATAAACCCGAAGACATGGACACCACTGAAGACAATAAGGAATTCATCGATGAATTGAAACCAATTGTTGTGAAGTCAGAGAAAATGAAATCCAATTTTAGTGATAATACAAATGAATCCAAAAAAGAACAGATGAATGAAGAGGTGATGAATACTGAGGGAGAGGTTGTGTCCACACATTCCGTCCGAAGAGGAAATGAATCCACTTTTCATACGTCGAGTGATTTGAACCCAAAGACAGAATCAAATGAAATATCCATTGATTTTGAGAAACGTTTTGATGAGTTAATTGTCAAAGATATCAAAGATTTAGACAACGATTCAAAGATCGAGGTTTGGAAGGAATGTGAGGCCAAAGTGTCGGCACTGGTGTATGAGTTGTGCGAAAGATTGCAATTGGTTTTAGAACCGACGAAAATGTCTAAATTAAAGGGCGATTACAGAACTGGAAAACGTCTTAATATGAGGAAAGTTATCGCATATATCGCCAGTGATTTCAGAAAAGACAAGATTTGGTTGAGAAGAACGAAAGCGAGTAAAAGAGAGTTCCGTATTGTCATCGCTGTCGACGACTCCGAGAGTATGTCTGACAACAAATCAAAACAAATGGCTTTTGAATCGTTGGCTCTTTTGGGCAAATCGTTGTCCATCTTAGAGGCCGGAGAGCTCGCGATTATGAGCTTTGGACAGACGGTTAGTCTATTACACAGTTTTGGACAACCGTTTAATGACAGCACTGGCGCTCATCTGATAACAAGGGTTTGAAATGCTTTCATAAAAAATGATTAAATGTTTTCATTAATTATATATTTATTGAACTATAGTTTGGTTTCAATCAAAGTCAGACCCGAATCGCAGATCTCTTGCAATCAGTCATTGAATTGATGTCCACTTCCAGACCGACAGTCAGTTCTCCAAACGCAGACATTTCTCAATTGCTTATTATAGTGTCGGACGGAAGGGGTATTTACTCCGAAGGGGAACAAAGAGTTAAACAAATGATCAGAAAAGTGAAAGAATTGTCAATTTTTATGGTTTTTGTTGTTATCGACAGTCCTTTGAGTAAAGACTCAATACTTGACATTCGAGTTCCCATTTTCGACACTTCAGGGTCGGTTAGGATTGAGTCATATTTAGAGAGATTTCCGTTTCCTTTCTATATCCTGTTGCGAGACATCAATGGTTTGCCTCACGTTATGGGAGAAGCGCTCCGACAGTGGTTTGAATTGATTACAAGCGGAGGACAGACATAACAATTGAAACTTTATTTTCATTTCATTAAATAAATTGAAATTTTAGACAATATTTAATCATTTTTTTCTTAAAATAGTTTTAAATCTCTTATAAATTGACAAAAAATTTAATTAAATAAAAGAGAAATTGTTTTGAAGTCAGGAATGATATAAAGGTTTTTGCAAACCATCCCATGATTTGATGAAACAGTTGTGAAATAATGTCTTCATTTATACCTAAAAACTCAGTTGTTTTACAGTTAACTCCGTTTCGATACCTTCTTTCCTTTGGGTGCTTCCACTTCCAACTTAGTCCAGGCCTCGTCATCCCAACCATCGTTCCAATCACTGGACGTTTTGCCAGAACTTGATTTCGACTTCAGTTTGATATCAGTGTTTCCAAAGTCTAAGAGTTTCTCTTCTTTACTGATCCCTGGGTTTGAACTATTGTTTTGGGTTTTCTTCGACACTCTTTGAGGCGAAGACTCTTTCAATAGATTCGATGACTCGTTGTTAGTCTTGGAATTGCTTTCGTTTGAATGGTTTGGAGTCGAAGAAGAAGACGACGAAGAACTGAACAGATCTTCGTTATTCTGATAACTATTTTGGTAACTGTGCTCTGCATTTGGGTCCGAGTATTGAGAGCGTTGACTGAAGAGCGCCGACACTTCACCCCAACCTTTCTTTCCTAAGTCTGCAAACTATTCAACAAAACAAACGATAAAATGACGACAAAAACAACACTTTTTAATCACAAACCTTTGATCCCAAGACAGAGACCCCTGACTGCAAGTCATTCACAAGAGTCCCGTCTTTGACCTAATTTGGGATCAATTGTTTGAACACAAGTCAAGTCATGACAAAAATGAATGCAAAACTGAAACAAAACTAAAAGAGTGTTTCAATCGGTTGTAAAATACCTTCTCATTCACAGAACCACTCAATTCTGTGGCCTTTTGTGTGGCGACTGACCCTAACTTTATGGCCTAAACATTGAAATCATATTTTCGTGCAAAACATTAAAATAATATCAAAACATAGGAAAAGGGTTGCAATCGATCAACAAATCAATCATTTCTATAAAGGCTTACGTTTTCCGATGCTTTAGAGGCCAGTCGTGTGGCGTTTGTCGCCAAAGAAGAAAAGCCCTAAAAATGGATTCAAATATGAGTTTAAAATTGAAATAAAAATATAAAACAAATATTAATTACAAAAGAGAGCGAAGAAAATGCATTATTGAGTCCATAGTCTGATTGACTTCGCGGCGGATTAGCATTATATCCGAAGCCACTATACTTCCCGCCCTGACTCGGGGCCAAATCACTGATAAAATATTGAATCAATGTTTGAGACAAATATAATATATCACTGAATGTAAGCTATACTCCGGTCGCGACATATTCTCGGCCTGTTTTCGGGAAAAGAAGTCCTCTTTTTGTGTATTTATTTGTTTTGTGTCGTAACTGAGAGTCAATTCAATGATTAAAACAATTGTAAACACAATTGAAAAACAGATGAAAACCTTTGATAGCTATTAGAAGTCCACTCATTCTCTTCCCAATCATTACTCTGAGCTCTGGTATTAAGTGTTGCACTGGTATTCTGGTTAGCATTGGAAGAGTGCTTCGGTATTATGCGAGACGTATAGTCTTTGGCCGACGACGTCTTGGCCGACCATTTCTTCCCCTGAGCTTCGGTTGAGATCTAAATATAATTGAAATAAACATAAAATGACTGCAAATATGTGAGGAATGAAGACATGCTTTGTCTCTATAAAGAGCGGCGGCTTTGGTGTTGTATTTCTCAGTCATCGGTAGGTTTTGGTCCCAATCGGGCTGTGATTCCAAGAACTCCTTCGCCTTTCTATTGCCCCCGACTTTCATCTTCTGGAGTTCACTGTCTTTCCACTTATCCATTGTTACCGATCGGACAAAACTAAGGGGTATTTCAAACAATTAATATTTAAGTAATTAATGTCAACAACCAATCAATGAGACCTCAGATGGACTCCAAGACCCCGGTGTTTGCCGGAACAGTCCAGACATATCCATATACCATACGAGACACTAACCCACTGAGGATTACAGGCCTTACACTCAAAACAGTACTAATTTGTCAAACAATTGATAATTAATTGTAAAACAGATAAACATATTGTGAATCAAAACATACATTGTTTTCATCGTTTGGTCTCAACTCTTGTAATATTCTTCGGGTTCGCGGACTCGCCATTGGTTTCAGTCAACAATAAAAGCAATTAAAAAACAATTAAAACAATAATTAATAACAAAATTAACGCAAAATGTCTTAATATGTGGCAAAAAGTGACACAACGTCTGAAGAGTCAGTGATTGTGTGATTGGACGACAACTTCAGACGTCATTCAAAGCGTTAAAAGTGTTGACGTCTTATGGCTTTGGCTTTAAATCACTTGTTGTGTAAAAAAGTGTCATTTGGGGCGAGGATTGACTTTCCTTCACATTTGACCCCCTTATCATCAATAATACCCCTTTTTCACTGTTATTACACATTGATTATTCATTTATAATTATTTTCCCTTAAATTTAATCCCCTTTTAGTTATTTTTCATTTATTTGCATTGAAAACAGCGAAACAGGTGTTAAATATATTTAAACATTTTTTACCCCTAATTGACACCAACTCTGATCCAAACCCTTATAATGTCTTCATTGAAACCATTGGTATATTTGACACGAATTGAAAGCTTTAGTTCAGCCCATCGTCTGAACTGCAGAGGAATGGATGAGAAGACAAATAGCGAAACGTATGGCAAATGCAATGCAATTCATGGCCACAACTATAAGGTGGAGATCACTGTCAAGGGTTGTGTCGATCCCACAAATGGTATGGTATTAGACATCGCTGTCATTAAGGATATAATATCGGAAACAGTTATGAAGAAAATGGACCACAAGTTCATCGACGAAGACATTGATTACTTCAGAGACAACAATATCGTCAGCACTGCTGAGAATATTGTGGTCTATATCTGGAAACTGATTGCCGAAAGACTTCCCGAAAATATATGTTTAGATTCAATCAAATTACACGAAACCGACAAAAATATAGTCGTATTTCGCGGACAATATGTTTGAATTGATTTTGTGGTCAAAAACTAAACATATTTTATATGAAAACTACAAAAAAATTATTGTTTTTAATGTTTTTTAAATTTATTTTTTGATATTTTATTTGAAGTTTTGTTTATACCTTGAATTTAAGGTATCTGTGGTCCAAACGGTGTGTGACATAGGGTGTTGTTGTTGGTGTGAGGGAATAAGATTAATAATAAGCAATTGACATTGGTGGTTTAACTTTTCTATGACAACGATCAAATAAAATACTTTATTTGAAAACTGAAATTATAGATTTCACTCATTCCTTGTTTCATTAAATATATTTTATATTTGAGTCAAAATATTATAAAGTATTTAGAAATTTGGTTTAAATCTCAGAAATATTTATTTATTTTTATTATATTTTAATATCAATTGAAAGCAAAATGTTTTGCAATATTTGATAATTTCTTTAAATAAAATCAATTGTCTTTAAAACAAATTAATATTGATTACAAACACTGGTAGTGTATTAAGATTGGCAAGGTTAATTACTTTGTTGAAATATAATTATTCTTAATTGAGTGGAGAATCTCAACAATTATTCTGCAAATTCTGTGACATCTTTGAGTTGCTATGGATTTAAATGTCATTTCAAACCAAAACAAACATAAAATAAAGTAAAAAATGTCTAAAAACGTGAAACGACTTAAATGTCTAGTAATCGGTGACTCGACTGTCGGAAAGACATCTATAGTTAAAGTATTGTCAAAAAATTCAAATCAATTTTCAGCCAAATATCTGATGACAACAGACATTGAAATATCGGTCAAAAAACTGAATCTTCCAAACAGTGAACAAACGATTGAATTATATGTTTACGACTGTTCAGGGAAACCCTTTTATCGACAAATACTGCAAACTATTTGGTCCAATGACATTTCATTAATTGTCGGCGTCTTTGATGTCACAAACGAAGACTCATTGAGTTCATTGCATAACTGGTTGACTGATGTCTTCAAAGGCACTCAAAAAGAGAAAGTTTTGGGAATAGTTTTGGGAAATAAAACAGATTTGGAGGAAAGGGTTATTGTCCGCAATGGAGAGGCCCACCAATTGGCCAAAAAATATAAAATGAGATATTTTGAATGCAGTGCTAAAGACAGCGCAGGTATTGAAGAGGCATTCATTCATTTGGTCACTGCTTGGCATGAATTGCATAATAAAGTTAACAATAGTTTAGAAAAAGAAGAAATCGTTTAAAGACTTATAATATTTTGAAAATTTTGATATTTTTTATTGATTTATATTTAAAATATGTTTATCTAGTTTTAAATTACCAAGCTTTTACTAATTCAAATAGTGTTAGTCCAGTGATCTTTCTTTCATACCTTTCCTTATCTTAAATTAAGAATTTAATTGAAACAGAAATATTGTATAAATTATTTGAAATCATTAATAAAAATTTTATTTATAGTTATAATTTCTTTGATGTATCCTTGCACATATTACACCAAAGTTTGGTGACTTATCACAAGATATGAGCAAGGCTAACTTATGTCAATAAAAATTTAAAATTTGATAATTAATTGTACTTTCATTGACACAACTTTATTAAACTAAGAATAATAACAACTGTTTTATATGTTTTATATTTTGTATTGATTTTTACAAAATTATTCAAAGAAATGATAAAAACATATAATTTTTATTAAAATATTCAATCATTTATTCTAAAAATAGTGAACACATGAATAGCTATTAAATATTAAATATAAAACACAGTTTAAACCAAAATCAGAAAAATGATTTCAATTGAAGGGATTTTTGTTGATTTAATTGTTTTCCTAATAACAGATGAAAAATACAATAAATTTCTTACCTTTTATTGAAAAAAATATTATAAAAAATAAAATAATTTGAAATAAAAACATATTTATTACTAAAAAATTGAAAATATTTATGACTTTATATAAAATCGATGTAAAAATTGTTTTCTAAAAATACTTTTGAATAAATCTAAAGCTAATAAACATTTACTGTTTAATCAACTTTTCATTTCAAACAAACAAAACAATAAAAACTATTTTATATCTGATTTGAGTCTAAGATTAAAACTAATGTGAAACCCGTATAATGAATGAGAGATTACATAAGACTACAAACCAAACTACCGTTCCTATAGGTTGTGTCCATTTCATTGACTCTCCTTTTCAAAGCTTCGATGTAAACATTTCTGTTAAATAACCCCGCATTCAAGCGATGGATTGTATCCTTTCCAGGCCTTAGCTGTACATCAAATAATGCAAACACAGGCTTATGGTCTGAAGATCTCATTTGTGGCACCCAATCGTACAATTGTGGACAGATATGCAATTCCTTCTTTGATCGGTATAGGACTCTATCTGTAAAAGACGGCACCCTTTGGCTGATGAGGTCGTAGTCATCGGTTTCAAACTTGAACTTATAAGTCGGCGGAAACTTAGGCGCCGGTGACTCATGAAAGCCATTGAATGCCAATCCCTTATTCATGACATCAATCAATTGGTCGCTATTTTTGAAGTTATTGAGCGATACTTTCGACACATTCAGGGGTTTATTAATTATTGTCATAACTTCTTGTGCCGTAATATCTAATCGGAAGTTAAGGTCTCCGAACCAGAAAACGGAGTCAAACCGTTGGGTGACGTCAGAGCTCTCATACCTGGCATTAATTGGTCGCAAATTTTTTGGAAGATTTATTGAATGAATAATTTTCTTGTATTCCTCTATTCTGTCCATTGATTTGTTCTGATGGGCCGTCAGATGAGTGTTAATGAAGAGGAATGAAGTGCCAAACAATGCAAAGGATATAGCGTTTGCACCCTTTGTTTTCACCTGATTTGTAGCCGTCGGACGACTGTTGAACACCGCGTCCTCAGGTGTTGTGCAAAACCATATGAGGTCTCGGCGTATGAACACTGAAATGTGAAGCACTCCTAATGTGTTTGAGTGGAACAGTACATGACTGGCACCGATAGTTGACTGCATTTGGATCTGGAATTGACTTATTTCACCCGACGGTCCCTCTTGTATACCAATTGCATATAATTCAGGTACAAAGTCGATGGTTTGGGGCAATAAAAGGTCATTTATGTCTTTGGGACTACTTTTTGAGCTCATATTCCATGAAATGACTAAAACTCTGAAAAGTTATCAAAAGTTATCAAAAGTTATATTATTTGAAATGAAATTGATATTCAATGAAAACCTTATCTTTCCGTTTGGGAAGTATCGCAGCATTTCTTCTCTACCCAGAAGTGAATCCTTTGATAAAAACACAAATGAAGACTAATTTCAATAATATATTGAAAGACATACTGTTGTGCCGATACTTCCCACTAAATAACTCCTATTTCGGGCGTCATTCACATGAATTGGTTGCAAAATACTGACAGAAGATGTTGTTGTGACCAAAGATGACGAAGAAGTAGAGTAACCACTGTTTGCACTCTTTTGGTCTATAGTTATATCACTGGCTGTGTCTCTAAGCGAGTCAATCGACTGAAGACTTGAATTACTTTTATCGACATTTCTTTTCATTACAATATCTGTTGAAAACTTTTTGCATTCAATTCAAACATTGATTTCTCATTTAAATATCATTTTCTTATGAAATAAATCCGAAAAAAAGTATTTTCAGAATAATTTGTAAATTATATCAGAAATTGATTTCAAATAAATTCAATTCATTTCATAATTTTGTTAATAACTGTGTCATTGATGATGACATTGTTTGCCATTATAAGCACAGGTAGAACATTGTATGGAATGGTAGGTTAGAAACACAACAACATTACTACTATTGTAGTATCGATTGAGTGATGTCTTCCTAAGCAACGAATGTTTTCATAATTTAATTAAAATCTCTTTTAACTTCAATACAAACACTAATTAATACATTTTCAGAACATATGTCTGAAATGTAAATAAAATTTAATTGTTTTCAAACGAGAAAAACAAATGACCAATAAATGACCAGTAAATGATCATGTACAAATTGCTTTATATTGTACAGTATATGCATCTCGTGTTACTGTAGAGATGAGAATCCAATTAAAATTATTATTACTTAATATTTAACATTAAACGCTAATCTCTCTCTCTCTCTCTCTCTCGCTCTCTC